>OY740772.1:39299834-39575812 GCA_963513935.1 Aphrophora alni | reverse complement strand
ATATAGTTTAATTTGTGTTCATTAATTTAAAATTTTTATTAAAGTATTGTTTAGTTTACTTGTGTTTAATCTCTCTCTCTCTCTCTCTCTCTCTCTCTCTCCCCCCCTCTCTCTCTCTCTCTCTCTCTCTCTCTCTCTCTCTCTCTCTCTCTCTCTCTCTCTCTCTCTCTCTCTCTCTCTCTCTCTCTCTCTCTCTCTCTCCTCTCTCTCTCTCTCTCTCTCTCTCTCTCTCTCTTCTCTCTCTCTCTCTCTCTCTCTCTCTCTCTCTCTCTCTCTCTCTCTCTCTCTCTCTCTCTCTCTCTCTCTCTCTCTCTCTCTCTCTCTCTCTCTCTCTCTCTCTCTCTCTCTCTCTCTCTCTCTCTCTCTCTCTCTCTCTCTCCTCTCTCTCTCTCTCTCTCTCTCTCTCTCTCTCTCTCTCTCTCTCTGTCTCTCGCATGTACCCTTCGGGTATATACGTCCTGGAGATACCTTGTGGGATCTCGGTAAATATAAAAGGTAGAAGTCTGATTTTTAAAAAATGTATTGCTTAATAAATAAGTATTACTCCTAATACGTTATCTCTCGAAAATTTTGATTTTGATTTTTGAAAAATATGTGTTTTGTGGGGATGTAACGGTTACGAGAGACAGAAACTTGTGGGCATGTAAGAGACAAGCTTTTCTGGGGATATGATTATTTGTTAGAGAGAAGCTTTGCGAGGATGTGAGAGAGTGATTTACGGGGATGTATTATTTGTCCCACGTTTACATCTTATTGCATGTCATTATGTTTATATTTTTGTTGTTATTCGTTAAGTGATTGATTAAATTAAATTATGTTTCATATTTGTTAAATAAATTGTAATTAATAAAGTAAATTGTAGTAAATGAAAATAACATTACTAACAAATTACAAACTTTTTTGATAAGTCAAGTTTTAAATTATTACTTCGGAAACAAAACTAATAATGTATAACAAAAACGCCTGGTTGATTACAAGGCGCTTCAAATGAATGTTAAATGAAAATAATCCTGAAAAACTCACTAATAATATTTGTGTGAATTCTTTGTAATTATTGTGTTTCCATTTTACATCCACCATTTTAGAGCATTTTAAAATTAAGAATCAAGACACCGCGATACTCGAACATACAATTTTATCCGTTCAACAATTCCCAAAATATACACAATTTAATAAACCCGCGTACATTAGCGTTTGCATTTTATTGAAATGCGATGACACGCCTTTATTAAATCATTTGTATCTCGAAAACTACTGAACGGATTTGAAATATCAAAACATTTTTGAATTCACAATTAAATTCCATCAACAGTTGTTAACACAAGTTATACATGATTAACCATGCCTTGTTGCATAACAACCCCATAATAACTAAAAACAAACAATAAAAAGAATCCAGTATATTATTGAACTATAGACTATATTTATGTGTATAAATAAACATATATAAACATGATATATGTTATAATTGTGTAACATATTTATAAAATTTTCCATTCTAAACCTTGAAATAACATCTCAACCTTCTATTGTCATTGCCAATTGAACTGTATAATATTTAATTGTATAAAGTTAAAATAACATCACAACATTTCCTTCGAAGACATCACATTTTTGAATCAGAGAATTTGTACATTCTATTACCACTGGTGAAGAATAACTGGGAATAAAAAACATTTCATATATCATTTAAAAATATAAATGAAATACATTTTCATTTTCATTGGATGTTTAGAAATAAGGAGTACAAGTAGGATGGGTTGAATTAAAATTAATGCAATTTTATAATAAGTTGTACTAAGTAAAATGTAATGATCGTTGAATTTACTCTAAAACAATTAATATTTTTAATAAAACTGTACATTGTTTCTGGGAAGAATATGAACACTAATATATTACTATTCCAAAAACCCAAAACTATTCCATATTATGGATTTTTAATACATCTTTTATTTCATTTCAGTTTGTAACCAAAGTTTCCAATATAAATTAGTCTCCTAGATAAATTACTACGTAACCATTCCTAATTGATTAATTCATACATAAAATATGTAACAAAATTTTTAATAAAGACAATTTTCCTCTTTAAAACTAGTGATATATATTATTTAAAAATCTGAGACAAATTTATATCTGATATACAAACACTTTTCGACATAGTCAAAACAGATTAATAGTTTTTACATTTCATATAAAAGGTAGAACTCTTTAAATGGAGTAATTATTTAGAATGGCGAATAACTTATGTAATTTATAATATATATTGCACACATTCAAATAACGCAAAGAAGCAACAAGTATACAACCACATCTAAGAAATTGAAATGGTCAAACGGACTGAACTCTAAGTTTATGAAAGGTGCTGCCATCAGCTAGTATAAGTTCTGCTAATTGTTAAGCAGCTATTTCTAGTTGTTAGGAGTGCTCTGCAACTGCTAACGTTCGTTAGCTGCTTGGAATTAGCTGCTTTGCTAATTAGCACCACATCACTACAGGAGGGGCCTCGCGTTAGAGCGGCTGGGCAGTATGGCGGTGCGCCACGCGGAAGGGGGGCGCGGGGCGTGAGAGAAATATGATAGTATATTTAAAACACGATTCCGATAGGACCATTTGACCGATTTCATATCTGAAAACGGCAAAATTCATTTAAAATTATTATTTAAAAAATGACTACCTGCGATTAAAAATAATGATAATAATAATAATATTTTTGCTCAACAACTTTTTTATAAAAAAATCTAAAAAAGTTTCACCTTCGTAGCGTAAATATTTTATTGATATTATTTACAAATTAACTAACAAAACAAAAATCGGACAATAATTACGCAAATTATCAGTAATGCAATTTTGCTGCAGAGGTGCTGCTATCTAGCGGGCCAGAAACACAACTTTTTCAGGGATGTTTAGCCTTAAGAGAGAATGGAAATCTCCGTAATAAACAGATTTTAGAGATTCTTTTTCCTTTTGGCTAGAAACTACCTGTATGGCATAACATGCAGAATTTAGTCTCTTAAACAGTATTTCCACATGGTGTTTAAATCCAACGTTTTTATTTATTTTCAGTCCCAAAAACTTAACATCAACTGGAGACAATATCATTGATTTCCAGGTTTGTGTTAAAAGATCTAGACCATTTAGTTTTAAAATCTAAAATGCAGGTCTTATTCATATTTATTTGTAGACCAGTACAAGTAAGCAATTTTTTAATAGATACTAGACCTTCTAAGAAAGATTTTTTTAAAGAATACAAGTTTGATTCCCATATTAATGCAGAGGTATCATCTGCAAAGAGAACCATTTTTCCAGTTTTCACAGGGTTAGGTAAGTCATTAATATCTAATAAAAACAGGACAGGACCGAGAACTGAGACTTATGGCACTCCTGAATGGTTTAAGATCAGCTCTGATAAGTATTTCAAGTTATTTTTAATTTCCACAATTTGATAACGATTTTCTAAATAGGATCTAAACCAAGTTAAAGGTATTCTCTGTATACCATAAAATTGCATTTTTTTCTACAAGGATCCCATAATTTACACAATCAAAGGCTTTAGACAAATCACAGAACACTCCAAGAACATATTGTGAGCTGTCCACAGCTCTGAGAATTTGTTCATAAGAGTTAAATATTGCAGAAGAAGTAGACCGACCTTTTCTAAACCCAAACTGAGCCTCAGATAGAATCTAATTATTTTCCAAATATAAAGTTAGTCAATGCTGTACTATTCCTTCATATATCTTAGAGAAAACTGATAAAAGAGATATGGTTCTGTAATGTTCTATTTCAGACTTATCCCTTTTTTTACGAATTGGTTTAATTATTGCATACTTTAATTTAGAAGGAAAGACACTTGATTTCATAGATAGATTTAGGCCATATGCCAGTGGTTGACTCGCAGCTAGTTCCACTGATTTCAAGATGTTATCTTGAAACATTTCTCATACACTAGATATTTGTTTTTTAATTTTGGATTATTTTTAATACTTCCATCTCATTTGTAGGTGACAATTTTAAATACTTTTTACCCATTTTATTATTTAATTGTAGGAGTTCTAAAGCCTTTGATTTATCTTGAGTAAATCCTTATATAATAGCAACAAAAAACTATTAAGGGGGGCTGCTATACATTTATAATCAACAATTTCTCTTCCTTGGTCAATAATTTTTGTAATACACTGATTGCGAACCAATTTACCTGTATCTTTACGAACAATATCCCAGACAGTCCTCGATATATTCGAAGCTTGTGCTATAAATTTATCATTTTGAAGTTTTTTAGCTGCAGTAATAAGTTTTCGCAATGTTTTACAATAGAACTTGTAGTACGTTAGAAGTACCTCATCACTATACACTTTTGTTATTTCAAAAAAACATTATTTTACTTTTACATGAGATTCTTAGTCCTTCTGTCATCCTAGACTTTAAATTTTTTGAATAAACTTTCTCCGGTTTAAGTGGAAATGGTTTATCAAACCTCGACAAAAAAATATCAAGAAACAAATTGTATGCTAATTCCGCATCTGTTATACCATAGAGAATACTCCAATTTACGTTAGACAATAATGCAATGAAATTCATTACATTATTTTTTGTGAATTGTCTTTTAAATGGTTTAGGAGCTAAATTTACACCTTGCTTTGTCTGCTCAATGTTTATTGTTAAGACTTGAGCTGTATGATCCGATAGCCCTGGTTCTAAAACTAAAGCCTCACTGTAGGATTGATCTGACTTTACAATAATATAGTCGATAATCTTGCTTTAATGTTTAGTAATTCTGGTTGTTTGATATATTTTGCATTCTAAATTAAAAGGTTGTAAAGCATTAATTAATAGTAATTTTACATTACTATGTCCAGAATAGTATACATTTAAATCCCCCGTTGTTGTTAGAT
Organism: Aphrophora alni; assembly: GCA_963513935.1. Lineage (NCBI taxonomy): Eukaryota > Metazoa > Arthropoda > Insecta > Hemiptera > Aphrophoridae > Aphrophora > Aphrophora alni. Next base: position 39,570,920 of record OY740772.1, on the reverse strand, counting down.
GTTTCCTTCTAGTTTCTTTTTTAATCCAATTTAGAACTGAATTCAACATTCTGTAATAGTGTACATTTTTATTTCTTTGATCTTAAATAGAATGGAATATATACTTTGATCTTAGTTGAAGTAGAATATATTTGTCTAGACTTGATGACAAGCAAGAACTGTATTTTTTTTTGATTGAATAAATTAAAAAAGACTAAATTGGAAAATAAAATGAGTAATGACAAATGATCAGAGAAATTTATTTTATAGATTGTAATAATTAGAATGATTATAAACTTTATAATTTAAAAAGTGCAGTATAAACATTTTGCATACAAAGAAGAATGATTGGGAGTTTTACCGCCAACTGCAGTTAGTTTAGTCTAGATAGAACCTTCAAGGCGAATGGATGTCGGCCGGACAGTCGTGTCCACTCTCGGACAAGGAAAAAGTACAAAGAAAATGTGTTTTCTTAAATAAGTATGATTTGTTTAACATAAGTTGTCATGAAATATTATGATTTAGTTATGTATGATTTAAAAAACGAACTTTCGAAAGTAAAAAACATTCAGTTTGGTAATATTGTGTAATCGGCAAAATTGACTTATAATTTTGTTGAAATTTTAATTTTGTATTTGTAATTTTGTTTGATGTCTCTTTATAAAAGTCATGAAATGTTATTTTAAATGTAATATTAAAATCTTTAAACATAAAAGATTTTTCTTGATAACAGTTTTTAGTTGAACATTTTTTAATATGAATTCATAAATAAATGATATTTTTATAAAATTTAAAAGTATATTAATTTTTCAAAACATTATTTAATTTTATTTCAAGAACTAGGGTTGCAACCAAAATTTAATTAAATAACAATTATTTAAAAAAAAAAATTTTTTTAGATAAAAATCTCAATCTTGAAATATTGAAAGTTGTGTTATTTATTAATCATATCACATTTTAAAAATATGTTAAAATTTTTCCCTTCCGCTTTAGAAGCAGAAATTAAACTTTGATCAAGAAATAAATTATTTACATACCACCGATTCGATAGTTTCTGAAGGCGATTGCTTACTTTCACAAATTAAACTGTTATCTTCTTCATGAAAAATAACACACTTGGTTAATCCATCTCGTATATCATCTGTATTTTGTACGAAAATAATGCCTTGATTTCCTTGAGGTAAATTTAACACCCAGTTGTCATCTTTCATGCTATCACTGAAACAATTCAAATAAGTAAGCTTTATATAGAATAATTGATCCTATAAAACAATCTTAAAGAGTGGATGTATCTAATCTATATAGTGTATATTAAAGGTATATTCAGTAAGTGTTTTTATAAAAAGCTTAGAGATTCTGTGATGGAAAATACACTAGATTTTTGTTAAAAAACAAATATTATTTTATATAGGAAAACAATATTGACTATTTCAATTATTATTAGGTACTTTATTTAAGCACCTTTTGATAAATCATACAACATTCTGTTAGCAGTTTATGTAATATTTGTTCAAACCGAAGAAGGGCAAAATTAACATATAAAAAAAGTTGATTAAATTCACAATCCTGGATGCTAACAACACTACATTATATATAAAAAAATATGTAATGTAAAACTAAACTATAGTTAGTTGTTTGCTACTTTTCCCTATCTATTTTTGGCCAGATTAGTTATTGGAGTAACTACAAGAATGTCATAGTCCACTAGGGTCATTCTTAACTAAAAGAAAGGGAAAATGTGTGATGCCCTACCTAACTCATAGTAAATAATGACTTTACAATAATTTAAATTTACAAAACACCTTAATAAATTATACAGTAGGCCTAATACACAATGATTTTTCAGGATATTGACATTGAAATCACATTTTCAACTTTCTAGATGAACACTAGTTTATTTAATTATGAGACGTTTCCAGAAAGTAAGTACTCTTTCACTGCATAGTCATCACAGCATTGCAATTGAAACTCCGCTACTCACCCTGGTTCACTGACTTTTCACAGATGACATTACAGCAAGACCAGAGTGTGATTTCAGTTTGTTTTGATCGTATAAAACCTTTAACTGTATTAAAAATTGTACCAATGGCGAAATGTGGTCCGTTATCTGTTTTTAACTGCAAGAAATGTTGGACCAGTCGAAATTTATTGTCAGATTTGTGAAACGTTTGGTGAAAATGAAGAGAATGATGGAATGGTGAGAAAGTGGATGAGTCAGTTCAATGAAGGACAAACAAATATGCATTATGAGAAACTATGGTGGGGAAAGTGGATGTGGAAATTTGCTGAGATCGACGGTTTATGATTTTCTTACTTTCAAACAAGTTTACTTAACTTTAAAGAATTCTTCATGAAATTGTGACAGACTCTTTACGTTATTGGAAACTGTGCTGACGTTGGGTACCAAAAATGCTGCCTAATTTGCACAAAACCATTTCTCAAGTGATACAGAGATGAAGGTAATGCTTTTTTATAAAAATAGTGACTGGTGACGGGACCTGGATGTCTCACATCACTACATAATCTAATCAGCAGTCTTCATAATGAAGACAGTCAAGATCTCCATATAAACACCAGTTCAAGATCACAATTTCAAAGACATGAAAAATCACATATGCACTGTGTTCTGAGACAAGAAAACAGTGTTTCTGGTTTATTTTTGCCAAGACATGGCACAGTAAATTCTGAAAGGTATTGTGAAATAGGTCATGCAATTCGAATTAGAAAGTCTGATATGCTTAGTCATGGAGTTGTTATGCTTCATGACCATATATTTGTCATTTCACACAAGACCTGATCACACAGTTTGGTTGGGAGCAGTAGAAGTATCCACCTTACAACCCAAATTGGGTGACAAGTGACAACTACTTGTTTTTGTATATAAAGCAATCCCTAGCCAGCCAGCACCATGATGATGTCAAAAATGCTGTGCTACAGTGGTTATCACCAAAGACGGCATTGTTTTATAAAAGTAACACAAAATAACAAATAATGTGATATACTTAATTAAATTTATCTTGTATTTGAATTTTTGATATCCTAATATTTACCATTTTTTTTATTTTGTCTATTTTCAAGTATTAGTAATAGTAAAATTTCTGAACAGTTGTTACTAATTATAAAATACAAATGCGTAACAACTACTTTCTATATCAAAACTTTTCAATTTATTTAGAACCGCTTAAAAAATAAAGTTAAATTGTTCTATTATTGTAATGTAAAAAATAAAATAATATTAAAGCAGTGGCGTATGCAGAGAAGGACACAGGGGACACATGCCCCCCCCCCTACAAACTCCTGAACTTGTATTAGAAATTTTAAAATAATGGTAACATCTTAAAAAAGTAAAAGATTATATTTGTCAATAACAGGCTATAAAACTGGCTCGTGCAGTTTTAAGTTTTCCGTTCGCCTTTGTGGTGTAACTGTACGGTTTATCCTCACCAAGTCTGGAAAACTCCCGCACTTTGTCCTTTGCAACCATCATCAAAGGTAGTTGTCTTTGTCGTGGTGTTTTAGTGAGTTGTCGTTGACTTGGTATTTCAAGTGAATTTAATTTGATTAGTAGATGTTCCATGTAAGTCATTATAGTAATTTCTCTAACTTGTAATAAATTATAATTAGTGCTATTTCAGTCCCAGTAGCAAAGTTTATCTATCAAATTGTGTCATTAGATGCGTTTTTGTGCAAAATCTGGAGGCCTTCCCCTAATAATGATAATTGTACAAGTTCAGCAATGCTGGGACCTAACCCATGTAATGAGAGCGTTAATGTAAATATTATACATAGCATTTAACGACTGTTTCCAGCATATTTTGTAAGTATTAATAGTAACTTTAACATTAATGACATTCATTCACATCTTATTTCTAATACAGAAGAAACATTGAAATTTAAAATACTATCAGAAAATATGTAATAATTCAAAAAAGAGGTGAAGTTACTTTTAATTGTTATTAATTTGTTAATTTGCTCGACTATAGGGCGCCAGGTTTGCTTTAGCATACCAATTTTAAAAAAAGAATGAATTTAAATATTTAAAAGAAAGAAAAAAAAATCTCTGAGGTCGTAAGTTCTTTTCACAGTGTACTTACAGTGGATTTTGGTTTTAAATGAGAACACTTTGGCTGAAATGTTACAAAGAAAACATTTATTAAACATTCAAAGAAACATCCTACAAATATTATTAACCACAAAATCATATTATAAATACTAGTTATCCTTTTAGTTTCAATAACTAATTATGAATTTATATTTCCTTTATTTCTTTCTTTCAAATTAATTAATTTTATCTTCAAAAATGCTTCTACAAATAAAATTGTTGCAACAGGAATTTAATCTATGAATTTTTTAGTAACTTTGTAGCTCTAAAAGAAAAATAAAAAGATTCTATTTTCATTATTTAAAAGTTTCATTTTTTACTAGTATCTCTTCTAGTAATAATCTACTAAATTTTCTTTAAATAGATAAACATTTACAAAAAATTAATTTAAAACATAATACAGGTTATTAATCAAACAGATAATATATAGCGTCTATACCACAACGCCGATCTAAATAAAAACATTGTCTGAGTCCGAATGGAAAACTGATGTCCTACGAATTGAAGTTCTACGGCTTGTAGAGGATTCTCCCTCGTTCAGAAGTTGTTTTCTCCAGTTGTTGAGAATATTCATAACTCGCGTACGTAAATTATTGTCTTTTATGTTCCCAAATTATTGTCTTTGAAACACGCTAAACATGGATTCTTATATACTTTCGATCTCTATTTGAGATAAAAAAAATCAAATGTACATTGTTCTAATAGAACCTAGAAACTCTTTCTACGATCTTATTTCTCCAAAAACTGGATTATTACTTGAAAAACACAACCTGTCCATTTTAAGCGGTAAACTCAACTTTTAGAAAGCACATCTTGTCACTCCTAACGCTGGACTTAGACTTTTTAGAAACACATCTAGTCCCTCCAAGCTCTGGACTTAGACTGACTTTACCATGAGGCAAATTCTTACTTCCGAAAGCGTTCCTTCCGGTTACTGTTCCCACGTTTTACCGCACTGCCGTAAAATACAAATGATTTACTTAACATAACTAACAAACTAAATTACATTAAAATTAAACATAATAATTCATACTGTTGTCTTGAAAATCCATTTTTCTTTTATTAATGACGTTACTAAATTTAAATTATTATTTGAATTTATTATCTCTTTGGCTTAACCGCGTCTTTTAAATGAGTCTATTTTAAAATCTGACTTTTCACATTGTCACAAAACCCCACAAGGTTTGTATTTCAATACAGGTATTGGAATACAAAGCTTTTATATATATATATTTCAAATCGAAAAAAAATATTAATGGATGTTCAAGACATTTCATTTCAGAAGCTAAGGACCTCATGAAAGAAAATAAGTATCCCTAGTATACTTAATTTTAAGAAAGATTCTCTTTTCTTATAAAAACTAAAAAATCTATTTATTAATAATCCTATTTTACTATCTCAATTTGTTTGAGTCATCATAACTCATTTGTAAAAAGAAAAAATATATACGAATCAATTAGTGCCAAGCCTTATCTCTATTTATACAATAAAACCCATCATCAGTTTCCTTTCCAACCTTGTTGGCTGAAACTTTCCATCAACATTTTTTGTTGACAGGATCCCGTCACTCAAAGCTTATCTCCCAGACAGCCGTCTATATACTTTTTCTCGTCTCATCCTCTTTGCCAAGACGACATTTCTACATCCTTTGAAAATCTACCTTTGACTCTAGATATTCATCTGAATCATTTTTCAATTAACCACAATTACAATTTAAAACCTCTCATTTTTAATTAACATTTTTACGAAATTATTTACTTATTACTCAACATTACTTCAATTCACCTTAAAACTTTTCAATTATCATCTTATATTATTATTTATTTTAGTTTAAATCCAATAATTATTTATTCTTTATCAAATTCTTAATTACTCTTTGTCTCGCTGGGATAACATTTTAACTACTGATTTTATAATTACAAAAAACTCTTTTCTTCAACTAAAATTTAAAAATATAACATCATTATTATCAAAAAAAAATATAATTACTTACAAAACTCATCTATTTATTTAAAAATTACCTCTTTACAATTGTATTGTCTCTCAGTATCCTATCTTAAAATTATTTCCATCTTATCTTTCATATTTTAATAATCAAAGTTGCATTAATCCCCAAACAAAAGTCTTCATAATAAAAAACTCCTTATTATTTACCTATATTTTACTTCATAAATAATCTCCTTACTTCAACGTAGCTTCCTTTAAAAATCATAATAATCGCCGCATTTCGTAGAATTCCTTAAATCTCCTTTATTTCATTAAAATCGTCGCATATTTCCTTTATTTCATCGTAGTATTCAAAAAACCTCTTAAAAACTAAAAAATTACCATTAATGCAACCTAACTACCTTCTTTATAAAAGTTTCTTGACAGAACAACTTCATTTTAAATACCACTTTACTCAACAATTCTGTAAAGTCATCATCTTCATATAAAACTCAAAAATTCTTTCATTTAAAACACTTCATATTAAAATCTTCTTAATCATCTATTACTTGTATATAAAAACTTCAAAAAATAAAAAAATTATCATTGCTTTCCCAGCTAACACCTTATTTCATCAAAATCCTTAGACACCTTTATCAAATAACTTCTCACAATCATCTATTGTTTTAAATTCAAACCTTATTTATTAAAAAACGTTAATTATTTATTTCATTTATAAATTTCATCAAAATCTTTCTTATTATTGTTAATTTATTACTCCTTCCTTTAAAGAACAAAAACTTAACCTCCTTCATTCATTATTTAACATCAAAAAAAAAACTTAAAAACTTTATTATTATCTGTCTTGGCAAAACTCACATAAATTCTCAAACTTTACACAACTATTCTTCATATTTTCAAACCATAAATCACTTAAAACTAACAATTTTTTATCATTTTATTATTAAATAATTCTTAATATTTTAAAACATCAAAACATACAACTTATCATTTTACAATTTAACATCTAATTACCTACTCTAATCAGTTAATCAACATTTTTACAGTTTTATAAAACTTTTCGTTTCATTTCATAAAAACTCCCCTCCTGTCACGTCCGATTTATTTCTAGGCTTTGTTTCTTAACAAACCCCCTCCTTTCACCATGTAAGCATTGTCCTATTGTCTCTTGACGACTTCCCTCAACATCTGTTTCTACTTGTTAGGATAGACCCAAAAAAAAAACTTTTCCTATATCTATGAAAGTTTATGACACTTACAAACATAAGTCATTGTTTATGTTTTTTGCCCAAAATTACATGTGACAGAACTTTAAACAACTACGTTGGATTTTTTGATAAGTTTTCCAATTAACTCTAAATCACTACCTTCTAGAAATGATATCCTAGGCCTTGATCATATCACTTCTCGAACATAGCTACATCCTGCCTCGAAAGACAGTTCGCCTACCAAACTTTATATTTTACAATATACTCAAGAACTCCTAGTTCTCTCTTGAACTTCTTCTACTAAATTTCTGTATTTCTCAACACAAAATAAGAACTCTTTGTTCTTTAAACTTCTCAAAATTGTCAAAGTTTTAACTATATTTCATTTACATGAGTTGTATGACAATTTTTTGTTTTTGTTTTTTATTTTTTCTTATTTTATTTTTCAAAACTCGGCCGGGATTTGTCATAGTGACAGCAATTGCTTTATACTCCTCTATCCTTATGACAAAGCCCTGCCGAACGTCGATTAATAAAACCCTCCAACGTTCCATTTTTATTTTGTTTTTTATTTATACCTTTTTTATTTGATTTTTATGAATTTTTCGTTTATTTTATGCATTTGACCTCCTACTTACCCCACTACAGTCCTTCTGACCGCCTACTTTTTACCGTGCATACTTCAAATTGCTCTTTGGACTCTTACACAAAGTAACATGTTGTAACGTTGAAATGTGCAGTGGTTGAATGCAATATCCCTACTAAATTCAAGATAAAGCCCAAAACACATCCCTATTCCACAACACGCCCTCCATGTAGTCCCAGAATGCCTTATTCTTACGAATAAAACATTCTATTTTGACTACACAAACGCCTACCTCCTCCCAAAAATGTTCATGTACTCCTTAAATGCATCTACACGAAGAAAATTTTAAAATTCATAAAAAATTTCATTAAAATTGTTTCATCCGAAGTTGAAATAATGTTTATTTTTACCAAGTTTATTACTAGCATCGTCGATTTTCTGTTTATGTAATCCTTTCTAGATGTTATTATTCAAATTCAAAAAGAAAATTTTATTTTTTTTTTAAAATTTATTTTAAGTTCTTTACTTAAAAAATTTACCTTCAATACTATTAAAGTTATTTAAGTAATCTACTTTTGTTCTTGTTTACTTTATTTAAAGCCAATTATCCTTTATTTAAGTAAATTTTATTTGAAAACACAAGTTAATTTTCGATTATACGTCAAAAGTTTTTCATTTTCAGAACAATAATTCTGTCACACGCTGTATCTCGTCTTAATGTCATGCAAAGGAATTCTAGGCCTGTTTTAAGCATAAACAAGTCCCCTCGATATGAGACAATCCTTATCTGTCTACTGATAAGACATGAAACCCTTTTGGTTCCAATACGATCTGCAAATGAATTTCAACTCTCTCGTCACATTTTATTGAATATTTAATATTGAATCCACCTACTTAATATTGAATACTATTTCTTCAACGTTACTCTGAATCCTCGCTTCGAACTAATCTGCTTTATCTATGTCACGTAAAATCAATATTTATCTTAGAGTAAACAACACTCGGTTATTTACGAACAATCTTGCATCTTTCACTTAGCAAATACCTAAACGTTTCTAAATATTATTTCTTCTTAATCATACTAGCTTGGCATATAATTATTTTCTATATTTCTGTCTTAGCTTACAAAATTTATCAGTACACACAAATTATTAGTATTCATAACTCTTAATTATTTATTTTCAAACTTAAACTTACTTATTAACAAAATCTTAACTACTTTTTATTAATTATTTTAAAAATCAAGTCCGTGTGTTTATAAAATGTCCTTACATTTATTTATTCATTCCAAATTTCAATTGATTACAACTCAATTATAAATTATATATTTTTTACGATGGTTCCCAAATTGGTGAAAGATTTTAAAATACATGATTTGATTTTTGTAAATATCTCTAGCGTTAAATACCTCTGTCCACATGGACAGTTTGTCTTGCCCAGTCATCACAACAGACCCTTTCCTAACAAAAGATCTCCCTTTGTTATTGTCTCGGAGTGTTGACAAAATACCTTTCTCTTTCTCCCTTACAGACATATCTACATTTCTCTTTCTCTTAAACATCTTAGAATCCAATGACCTAATTTCAACATCTGTTAGTTTAGGAATACTAACCCCACCATTCTTATATACTAGTACAAAGCCTTCTTTTACTATTTCTACATTTTTATTTTCAAGATTATATTTAAAGTTAGATTTCTCACAAAAACTTTTAATTTCTTGTTCTTGGGTTTGAAAGATACTCTTAAATTTTATCATTACATAATTTTCAAACTCTACATTTTTATGACCCACTTGTTTTTTAAAATAAACAGCTGATACCTTCGTTATTTGATTATTTACTTTTACTTTGTTTTTCAAATTACTTATACCTATTCCAACCCCACTAGACATATTAATTTCAACGTTATTTGCTGTTTCTAGATATACCTTGTTACCTAACCCATTATTCATTATTTTAGAAATTTCTTGAACACAATCATTCACACATTTGTCCTCCATTATTATTAAATCATTTGACATGTTATTTATTTCATTAAAACTGTTAATTTCAATTTCAGCTATTGCTTGATTTAAATTGTTATCTAAATTATTAATATTTTCTACCAAAATACCTTCTACACTATTAATCTGTTCAAATTCTACTTTTTTCTCACAATAGCTTAATTCAAATTCTACTTTATTATTAGTTTCCATTACATTAATTTCCATTTGTTTAATTTCCAATTTAAGATTCTGTTCTGATTTTACATAATTTGGTTTTAATTCAACCCTCATTTCTTCAAATTTTTTACACATTGCTTCTTTTAAATCTAAATTATCTTGTTTTAGTTCTAATTTACTCAGTTTCAAGTCATTATCTATTTTATCCAGTTTAACATTATTCTGTTCGAGTTTAACATTGAAATTTTCCAGCTTAGTGTTAATTTCTAGCTTATTTTGATCAAATTTATTATTAAAGTCATCAAATTTATTATTTAGATCTTGTTTCAAATCTACATTATTTTGTTTTGCTTCTAACCTACTCTGATTAATTTCTTTTTTTGTTTCTAAGCTACTTTGTTCAAACCTTAAGCTATTTTGTTCCATTTTTTCCATCATTACTTTTAACATACTCTTAATCTCTAAATCCTGATCATTATTTTCCAATTTCTTACCTACCCTAACCTCTTCGGTTACACTAACCTGCTCAATTACCCTAACCTCTTCAGCTCTTAATTCCCTATCTGAATTTTCTTCTACAGTTTCTACTTCTAACATTCCTACCATTTCTTTATTGATATCTTCACACTGTTTTTTACTCTTTAGAATCCCATCACTATCAAACCCATTAAAATCCGAACCTGAACTACTATTCGCGTTCACACTTGAACGTCTACTATTACTACTACTACTTATTTCTTGATCTAAACAATTTTGTGCAAATTGTTCATTTGTTTGCTCATTACTTTGCGATTCCTTCTGTAAATTATCAAAAATATCCCCCGTAAATTCCAATGGCTCTATATTATTTAAAGAATTTTGATTTCCTAATCCTACCTGTTCATCACTATTATTAACATTTACAATTTCTAACTCCATTTTTATCTTATTATATTTAACACAAAAAATTTTTTAAAAAAGAATCTTTCTTATTATGATAGAGAGAGTCCTTACCTTGATTTTAAGAGTTCTCATTACCAAAATCACTGTTTATTTCGACTAAAAAGGCCCACAGTTGCGGCGACATTTGTAATAATTCAAAAAAGAGGTGAAGTTACTTTTAATTGTTATTAATTTGTTAATTTGCTCGACTATAGGGCGCCAGGTTTGCTTTAGCATACCAATTTTAAAAAAAGAATGAATTTAAATATTTAAAAGAAAGAAAAAAAAATCTCTGAGGTCGTAAGTTCTTTTCACAGTGTACTTACAGTGGATTTTGGTTTTAAATGAGAACACTTTGGCTGAAATGTTACAAAGAAAACATTTATTAAACATTCAAAGAAACATCCTACAAATATTATTAACCACAAAATCATATTATAAATACTAGTTATCCTTTTAGTTTCAATAACTAATTATGAATTTATATTTCCTTTATTTCTTTCTTTCAAATTAATTAATTTTATCTTCAAAAATGCTTCTACAAATAAAATTGTTGCAACAGGAATTTAATCTATGAATTTTTTAGTAACTTTGTAGCTCTAAAAGAAAAATAAAAAGATTCTATTTTCATTATTTAAAAGTTTCATTTTTTACTAGTATCTCTTCTAGTAATAATCTACTAAATTTTCTTTAAATAGATAAACATTTACAAAAAATTAATTTAAAACATAATACAGGTTATTAATCAAACAGATAATATATAGCGTCTATACCACAACGCCGATCTAAATAAAAACATTGTCTGAGTCCGAATGGAAAACTGATGTCCTACGAATTGAAGTTCTACGGCTTGTAGAGGATTCTCCCTCGTTCAGAAGTTGTTTTCTCCAGTTGTTGAGAATATTCATAACTCGCGTACGTAAATTATTGTCTTTTATGTTCCCAAATTATTGTCTTTGAAACACGCTAAACATGGATTCTTATATACTTTCGATCTCTATTTGAGATAAAAAAAATCAAATGTACATTGTTCTAATAGAACCTAGAAACTCTTTCTACGATCTTATTTCTCCAAAAACTGGATTATTACTTGAAAAACACAACCTGTCCATTTTAAGCGGTAAACTCAACTTTTAGAAAGCACATCTTGTCACTCCTAACGCTGGACTTAGACTTTTTAGAAACACATCTAGTCCCTCCAAGCTCTGGACTTAGACTGACTTTACCATGAGGCAAATTCTTACTTCCGAAAGCGTTCCTTCCGGTTACTGTTCCCACGTTTTACCGCACTGCCGTAAAATACAAATGATTTACTTAACATAACTAACAAACTAAATTACATTAAAATTAAACATAATAATTCATACTGTTGTCTTGAAAATCCATTTTTCTTTTATTAATGACGTTACTAAATTTAAATTATTATTTGAATTTATTATCTCTTTGGCTTAACCGCGTCTTTTAAATGAGTCTATTTTAAAATCTGACTTTTCACATTGTCACAAATATTAGCAAAAATTTGGAGAGATTTTCTTTTCCAGTTAAAAAAGAGGGTGACAAAACCAGATCGTTTCAATTGACATGGATGAAAAAGTATAAATGGTTGATGTACTCGAAAAAAATACATGGGGTATTTTGCAAGCATTGTGGTTTATTTGGGAAGAGTACTTCTCACAACCTTCTGTACACATATTAGTAACTCAGTCATTTATAAAAGGGAAAAGGCGTTAGAGATATTCCAAAAACACTCGGTATCACAATATCATAAAAGCATATTTTAAACAGTGAAGGGTTCAATAAGATTTACAAAACCAAAACTTTGAATATTCATGATAAGCAATCATGGTATAGCAAAGAAAATTTCAGAAAACAGACAAAAATTGAAAAGCATAGTAAAATCGATGCTATAATAAACAAACTCCTGCATGGTAGAAAAACATACCATTGAGAGGCACTGAGAAGATAGCTGTTCGGATACTCTAAATGATTATGATAATATTGCTAATCAAAATATTTCCAGAGCCCTTCTTAACTTTAGGGTAGATGTAGGTGACACAATTTTAAGATCACCTTCAAAACACTTCAAAAAATGCTGTATATATTATATTATAGCATTTTTTCAAACTGTGTGTATATGTATATATATACCAAATTGTGTAATCAGGTCTTATGTGAAATGATAAATATAAGCCCACGAACACAACATGAACTGTCTGCTCCTATTCATGGAGACCTAATTTATTTTTAAAAAATATCTCTAAAGCTAAAGAGTCTTCATATTTTGAATTCTGTGTGATGAAACACTGATGTCAGTGGTATTGAGAAAGTGTCTCTCAACATTCACTTTCTTAAGAATGAAATGATTGTTGAAGATTCCTGTAACACGCACAACAGGAGACCATTTAGCTTCTGTCATTTTAGACAATATTTAAAATCTTGGGTTAGACTAAAATAAACTTCGAGGATAGGGTTACGATGATGTGAGTAACATGTTTGGTCAATTCAATGAAGTCCAGGCGCAGATATTTGTCAAGTAACCTCAAAAGTTAATACAAATTGTTGCAATAATGCTCTTAACCTAGTGATTCTTACAGCAACAAACAGTTATGTAACATTCAGGCACATAAAGAACATGCTTGGGACAATTGAAAGTAACATTAGTTTTCTAAGAAAAAGCCCTGTCCAAAGGTATATCCTTAAGTAGAACATTCAAAAGGACTCTTTTAATGATTTGTGTAAGATTAGTCTACACCAGTTTTGTGAAAGTGAGATACATAACTGTTCTAATGAACTTCATCTCATCACTTGGTGCAATTGTTTCTAGTCTTGAAGAAATCAATGACTTAAAACTGGACTCAGGAGCTTTCTCCAAGTTGGACTCAATTTTAACATTGATTTCATAACTAGCCTGTTTGTTTGTGCAGAACTGAGTAGGCTGATGCTGCCCATTAGCAAATACTTTTACAGAAGAGACAACATGATTTGATGCAATTTTCATAAAAATTGAACACCTGCCACAAATTTTTAATATTAAAATTAACATAGGTAAAACTTGTAACTGACAGACTCATAAAACAAATGTTTTACAAGGTGATATTCAAAACCACTTCAAAGTAAATCTGTACATTCTATTCTTAGACCCATTGTATTCAAGAATGCAAACCATGATTTGGGACACAATTTGATTTGGTTTGCAGGATGCAATATGTTGTTCCAAGTTTCATTGTGAAGCAAGAATTCAATAGTATAAACTGTCATTTGATTTTGTTGATCTCCCTGATATTAATCAAGACCTGCTTCATTTTGAAGTAGAATTGTGGAAAAGGAAATGGGAGAATGAGTACAAAAAAAGAAATATTCTTACTTACCCCCTTTGCATTTTACTATTATGTGACGTGGATTTATTACCTAACATAAGGAGAGTTCTAGAAACGCTTTGTGTGGTTCCTGTTACTGTGGCCAAGGGTTAGCACTCATTTACGACTTTTCGTCGACTCAAAACTTGGATTCCACCCACATCAGAATCTTGGCTAAATGGACTAACAATGCTTAACACGCCTACAAAAATATTATTACTGTAATTGCTGAAGAATTTGTCGACAGGTTTTCTAACTGTGCCAATTTCTAACTGTTTTGTAAAGTAATAAGGACAACAAAGTATAGTAATATCCATATGTAATAAAACAGTAAGCATATAGTACTTATTGCAAAAATAAATTTCATTGGGTGTTTAGTGTTCAGTATTGTTTTGGTTAAACACTAACCACTTAATATTTTATATTGTTATATTGTTTTGTTATTACATTTAATTTCGAAATGTGATTATAAAAATGAATGAGTTAATATGGCTTTAATTTGATTAATTCTTACATATTTTATATTTAACCTGTAAACACAACATTGAGTTCTTTTTTTGTGAAAGCGGCAATTTCTAGCTCAAATTGTGTTATAACCAAATTCAACATTTATATCTAAAATAATCAAACCAACAAAGCAGTGAGATGTAAATAAGAGGACAAAATCAATACTATTTTAAGCTAATATATACAAGGGGGGACGTGAAAGTAACAGGAATCGGGCTGATGAGGAGAGGGGGTGGGTGTGGCCGGTAGGCCAGAGAGGGAGTCTTGAGTCACATTGCTACACGTCAGTGTGCCACGTTTGTTTGCTGTGAGTGGATCAGTTCGTCCATGAGAAAGACTTTTGTGAAAGACCTTTTTCTGTTTCGGTGAAAACATAAAATGGATGACTACCGAGAGCAACGTGTGGCTGTGAAATTTTGTTTTCTGTTGGGGAAAACGCCTGCGGAAACTCTTGTAATGCTTAAAACTGCTTATGGGGAAGCTACTTTAAGTAAAACACGTGTCTACGAGTGGTTTCAGGGTTTTAAAAATGGAGAAATGTCAACTGAAGACCAGCCTCGTTCTGGGCACCCTTCAACGTCAAGAACTGACGACAACATTGAGAAAATCAACACTCTGGTTCATGAAGACCATCATCGAACCATTGATCAATAGTTGTGATTCCTGGGTTGAATTGGAGTTCAATCCAGAGGATTTGTGTATGAGAAGAGTTGCAGCCAAACTTGTTCCACGTCTTCTCACAGACGACTTCATGCCTGTTTCAAAGCTGCAAGAAGACCCAGAATTTTTTTCTAAGGTCAAAACTGGTGATGAATCATAGTGTTATGGATATGACTCTGAAACAAAACAGCAATCAAGCCAGTGGAAGACAGCTCAGTCTCCTCGTCCAAAAAAATGCTGCTTGGTGAAGTCAAACATCAAGAAAATGCTCATTTGTTTCATTGATTGCCGAGGTGTTGTGCATTCAGAATTCATTCCTCTGGGCCAAACGGTTAACCAACATTTATTTTCTACTTGGAGGTTTTGAAGAGACTGAGGGATTTTGAAGAAAAAAGGCGGATTTGTGGCGCACAGGGGATTGGTTCTTCCATCATGACAACGCACCTGCCCACACCACCCTGTTTGTGATGAAAAACAGTATGACACTGATTGCTCACCCCCCCTCCTATTCACCGGATCTTGCTCCCTGCTACTTTTTTTTGTTCCCCCGACTCAAAAGGGATATGAAAGGTAAATGTTTTGAGACTGTGGAAGAGGTGAAAAAAAAATTCGTTAGATGGACTAAAGAACATTCCATTAAGTGAATATCAACAAAGTTTTGAACAATGGAAGAAACAATTAGAGAATTGTATTGCAGTCAATGGTAATTACTTTGAAGGTGACCAAAATTTGGTGTAAACATATTGAAAAATAAAGGAGTTATGACCAAATTCCCATTTTTTTGGGGGGTTCCCCCTCATACGCGATAGGTTAAGATATATTATATTGATGGTTTTTTAGCCTTAACTCTACATTTATTTTATAATAAATATCTTTTTCAGTTGAATGTAGTCTTCTTCAAACAATATTTTGTATTATGTGGCAACATGTTTCACTGCCATAGGCAGCATTTTCAAGCCAGCTAATGAATAATTAATTATAACTCCACATATAGAATATTTCACACAACATAATGTGTTATAAAATATATATCTATATAATATATATATATATATATATATTTATATATATATATATGATTTGTAATATTCCATAAAGCTGGCTTGATGATGCGTCCTGTGACAGTGAAACATATAGTCAAATAATCCAAAGATTGTTAAAGAAGACTTATAAGATAAAAGTTAGGTAGCACGTCAAAACAGAATTATATTGCAGGGAATCTTCATTACTCCAAAACATTAATAATTTGTTCTAACATTTATAAAATATAGGAATTATAAAAATCTGAGTGGTATTAGCTTTGTTTAGTATTTATAAACAAACTAAAAAACACTACTTCACTAGAAGAGTCCACTATACTCCCACTCAACAAGAGGATACTTTGAACAGATCAGACTTCCCAGGAATTCACAACCCCTCCCCTCCAAACATTCACATAAGTACACTCATGTAATAGAGAAAGTATTTTGTCTTTAGTTTTGTTAAATAAACTAAATAATTTTTTTATTTAACCTTATGTTTCTATATATGTTTTCTATACTTTTTTACTTTTGATTAATGTTTCAGAAAAAAAAACCAAAAAAAAAAAAAAAAACAAAACGAAGTATTACATCTTTTTAATAGATGTCAGTTAAATAATAAAAAGAGTTAAATAAGACTAAAACTACTAGGGTTATTTAATTTTTTACTGTTTTGTCATCCATACCAGTTTTCATTTCATGAATTCCAAGACTATGATAATGAACTTAGAGTAAAGGAAATCTGATCTCCCTTATCTTTCAGAAAATAAATGAACCCACAATATCTTTCTTTTGTTACTTATTTTAGCAGTTACCTTACTTATTAAATTGACATCAGCTTCATTTGATTTATATGACCAGAAATGAACAAACTAAAATAAAAAATCATAAATTATTAAATCTGGTGTAGAAAGAAAAGTCAAACCTAGAATGAAGGATGCAGTCTGTCCTACAGTGTAAAAACTGTACAAATTTTAATTGTGGTAAATTTAAGAAATTCCCATATTAAATCCAAACTTTTTTTGTAAGCAAGCATCTTTTCCCTCAGATCAGATTTCTTTAACTATAGAGGTCCCTGGACCATCTTGGAATTCATTGAAATAAAAACTTTGGGTTGGATATAAACAACTAAATCATGTAATCTAGGCTATTTCCTTCTCTTTTAATTTAGTTCCATACACTACCATTTGTAATATTTTGTAAACTACTAAATGAATATCTTTTAGAAGCTTTTGAATTTTTCTTTCAAAAAGTTTTAAGTTGGAGCTTGCTGCTACTGTTATTAGTTTGTAAGTGTAAGAAAGTTTTGTGTGTGTGTATATATGTGTGTGTGTGTGTGTGTGTGTGTGTGTGTGTGTGTGTGTGTGTGCGCGCGCGCGCGCGCGCGTATATTTTAAAATCAAAGTAAAACTTTCTCCACTTACAACTTACCTAACCTCAAATCTTGATGTGGCTCCATCATTATCATCCTCATCATGTGAAATTAATTTATTAGATGCGTCTAGGAAATTAGCCTCGTCAGGAAAGTAATAATGGATAAGTGTTTGCTGCAACAAGTAATTCAAAACAACAAATATAAGATGTTATACCAAATATGTATAAAATTGAGTTCAATATATTTCCTACATCCTTAGTATTTTGTAAAAACAACAAAATGGCGGATAACTGGAAAAGTACCATTTACGGACCTACGTTTAAATGAATTTCTCCGTTTCCTCCTGAATCACCCTGTATAATAATATTATTAGTATTAGTATATCAAATATTGATCGAAATTGGTAGAGACGGATTTGCGAAAATCGTAGTAATTTTGTGTTGTTTTTTTTTATGGTAACTACCTCCCAAAATTTAAGTTATTATAATAATAACATACTAAAATCTGAGGATAAGGCCAAAATATGCCCACATATCAAATTATGTTAAAATCGGTCAATGCGTTTGAATTAATTGTACAGTCGGCTAATGATTAGCCTAACGATATTTCAATTTTTTAGTCATAAACTGTAATAAACATAAACACCTTGCTCCAACTATTTTACACAGCCATAATTAACAAAATTGCCGTGTAAAGAAGAGATTAGTTAAAATAGTATAAAAATATGCTCAACTGTTTGAGCGGTAAGACGACTGCAGCTCGTACACACCCTTCGACTTTTTTACTTATTTCTTCTTACGATGATATAAAAGAAAACTACTTTCAACCATAGGCTACACCAAAACCTCAAAAAATAGCAATAGGTCTATATAAAGTGCTCATGTAATAGCAATATATTATCAATTTATTTCTTACCACAGGTAAACATAGTATTGAGTAAAATTCTACTTCAGTTTTTTTTACCGATCTTCACATTTCATGCCCTCATAAAATGGAAAGCCGTTCGTCTGTCGATGTTTTTTTTTTGTTCTTAAGAACAACCGTGGCCAAGAAATTAAGATAGGAATGTGAAATATGATATAGGGGAATACATGCTCATGTATAGTTCGTATTGAAATTCCGAATTTAGAATTTAAAATATCAATAGAGAGGCAATTTTAAACCGTTTTTTGTTCATATTTTGATGGTTAAACTTTATAACATACATAAACTAGATACAAATTTGCAGCTATAAATTCAATGGTACCAACCCAACCCTACGCTAAACATAAATTCCAAGTTATTGTTAAAAATGTCATTTCAGGAGTAATCTGCGAAAATAAAGAAGAAGAAGAAAAAACCACCAACGTCCATTAGAAGTCAATATCTCAAAATTGACGCAACCGATATCGATGAAATTTTTGTGAAATATGGAGGTCCTAACGTAACCTAACCAAAACCAGTCAGCTAGATGTATGTATAAGATAATTTATGGTTTATAAGACCAGTATATAGGGATTATGGGAAATTAAACCTGATAGCCGTCGGTTTCTTATTTTGTTCGATTTTTCAAAACGAAGTCCTTGCTTTTCATTTTTAAATACAGAAAAAAAAACTCTACAGCTATTTTTTTTCTCATCACATAACTTTTTACAGTACTGAAATATTAATGTGTTACTTAAAAAATAATATGAATTGTGTAAAATATTTTATAGGTACTTAATAAAAACTAACCAAAAGTATTCGTCACCAAAACTGCCATTTCGATAGTTTATCAATAAAAAACGCAGACTGTAAGCATATTTAATTATATTGAACTTTTAATGACCACTGTGGCTATATCCACAATAAAGAAAACAAGGATTCCCAGAACCATAAAACTGAAATTATAATAAATCTAGTATGTTTATTATAATACCCTTACAATGACATAGTCATCATCCTCAGATATATACAGCTAAACTAACAAAAACAATCGAGTCGAATTGAGAAATTAACATTTTTTAAAGCACTATAGGCCAAAGTATGCCCACATATCAAATTTGAATAAAATCTGTCCATACGTTTGGGCTGTGGACAAAACAGACAGCAGACATCATTTAAAAAAAAAAAAAAAAAAAAAAAAAAAAAAAAAAAAAAAAAAACACTTTCTTGAACTCAGGAAACCTCAAAACGAATACTTTCGGCTTAAAATAAATAACAACATATATTCCGTGGGAAATTAAAAAATTGACTTGTATGTAGGACACTTCATTTCTAAGAAGTCAGGGTTCGTCTTACCCACCCTCCTCATGTATCCCAATCCCACCGTTTTCGTTCCCACGAGTTCCTCTAGACTCTAGACCCTGACTTTTCTTCATTTATTCTTCAGCTACTGTAGTGGAAGAACGTGCAAATAAGTGATGATTTTGTAAGTTTTTAATTTAGACGTTTTTTTTTCAGTGAAAAGTGACAGTTAAGTACCGGTGTATAATGTGTTTGAATATACCTATACTGTAGTGAAGTTTATTTTTAACAAATTTTACAGGTTTGTTATTTTGCTATTTCCTACATTTAACACATCAGTTGTTGTTATTTTATCTCAAGTAAATATACAGTAATACGAATTTACATATTTAGGAATACTAAACAATTGGAAATATGAGTTTGTTTTATTAATAATATTTTATTAAAACTGTCTGTGTTTTTAAATATATTCTTCCCGCTTATCGTTTAGGTTTGAGCTATACAAAGATTCGAATATTTTTTACAGAGTAATTTGATTTATTTGATGTATGAGTTTTAGCGGATATAAGTTATCAGTGGTTTTTGGAATTATATTTGTCTGTCTGTTGCATGCACAGTGTACAAATTTTAATTTAATTCGGTACTTAGGAATATTTTGCCCATATCATAAAATTTTTTTCCCACATTTTTATTATTTTTTTTATAACTCAAAATTTAGGGATAGCTATTATAACGAAAAAACACAAAATTACGATCGGCTCTAACGATTTTTATCAAATTTTGCTCAAATGTAGCCTCTTAGTATGAAAAAAAGTAATTTTTGCAATCTTTATAAAAATCCCCATTCTTGAGTTATCGGTAAGAAAACCAAAAATCGGCCATGGGGGGTGGGGGGTTAATTCCTATTTCTCAAAATCGTCTAAACCGATTTCGTTAAAATTTTAGTGAAGATTAATGACCCAAACCCATGTGAAAAATCTGAAGTAAAAAAATATTACGGTTCAAGAATAGGGAGACAACAAAAATGAACCTTGATCACCGGTATTAAAAACTTGATCAAATACGACTTACACTAAGGACGTGTTTTTCAGACGTTATTAAAAAAAATATATACCGTATATTTTTTTCAAACACATCGTTCAAGGATTATTTTCTGTTTATGATTGATAACTACCGAAAAATGACATTTTTTGTAAAGATTAGTTTTGGTTCGATTTTATTTGGGTTCAGTGAAAGGTTCTCTAGTTTTTTGCTAAAATTGAAGAAGCCGATATGTAATTTCAGAATATTATCTAATAAACCCGTGATATTTGATCTAAATGTCTTTCAACAGAAGTGGAGTCAAACATCATTGACAAGTATTTGCTTCTGTGATATTATTAAAAATATACTCCTTTATTTTGATAGCGATAATCTTTATCAGAAATTCATTTTGAATGTTGGATGAAAAATAACTTTAACTCTCGTATGGTAATTGCGAAGTGATGGATGATAGTGTGATACTAATTCAGGATCGAAGATAATGCGTTATAGTAGGCCTATGCTACGAGTAAGATACTCTACGGGATGCTTAGATACTGTTATCAAAATCTTTGAAAGTTATGTTACTCGGTATTTTCTTATGGAACTTTAGTTATGTATTTTTCCAAATTCAAATTATGAGTTTTCGTTGTACGCATTTAGCACCGTTCGCTCACAAAAGCAAGGATTAATCTAGAGGTTTGGAAGTTTGTCAACCAATTTTTATGAAAGTCATAAAATTTATTCTAAGCTGTTGTTAGATTTAATATTTGTTTTTTCTTTCGCAACTGCTTCAAAAATATATAAAGATTTTGTATCCGGTGTTATACTCGAAATAAATTTTTTAAATATACGTTATTTTGATTAAACTTATTAACTGTAATAATTGTGTGTTAACACGTTAATACAAAAATGGACCGATTCCGAGGGGCTAGACAACATCTTTTTCATGTAGTCTTTGCTTTGATCCCTATCTTTCGTCTTTTCTATTACGTCTCTCATAACCAACTCTTGTTCTCTTCCGACTTAGACGCTATTAGAGTTTTTGAGGACTATAGGTGTCTTTATTTATTTTATTTTTCTCTCTTTTTTTTACAAGGCGATGATGACCGAGAGGTTTTTTTGTCTTTTTGTAGACTACAAGAGGGTGGATAATAAATGTAGTAGACGAACATTATTGGGTAGGTATAGATATTTTCAATTAATATTGAATTTTTGTAAAAGGTTAAGTTAGGGTATAAGGGAGTTAGCGTCAATTTGTTTTGTAAAAAAAATAACAAAAATATAATAAATAAATAATTTTCTGTCGTTCGTAGTATTCATAATTTTTAATTGGTGTCATCTTCTGCATTGTGGATACTATTTAAACACACCGGAGGCTTGGGGCTTATTTATTTCTTCAGTAAGCATCGTTTTCCCCAAAAACTAACATACAAAACAGATTAGTTCGGTTTTATTGATTATTTTTGATATTATTGATAATAAAATAAACAATAAATAGCCTACTTTAGGCATTGGACGACTGTCTATACAGTATGGAAAAAATTAGGTTCGGTGAGGTTAGGTTATATTTTTCTTTCCTACTGTTTTATTTTGTTTCCATGAGTTATTAAGTTAAAAATTTCACATTTTTAAATATATTACTAACCTTTATTATATATAATATAATATAATATATATATATATATTATTGTGTTAGTGTTTTATTTACAAGAAACAACATAATTCTGTATGTTTATATGATAAACTCACAGTCAACAAATGTTTAGATACTTCATTTTTCTGATTTTATTAATTTTTTTCTTAATCATGACAGATTGGAAAGGGTTTACATGACTATGACTTTTGAAAATAAATTTCTCTTTAAATATAGATATATTTTTTAATCTGTAGTTTTATTCATTTGACTGTATTGCTTTTAGGTAGATTTTCAGTTTTTATTTTAGCCTTGTTCCATTAAACAGAACTCTAATTTATTTTTGAGATCAGCACAAGAATAAGGATGAGATTAAAAATCTAAACCATAATTGTAGGTGATTAAAACATATTTTCTGTCTTATATTACAATTATTAATTCTATGCTAGTAGTCCTAAATAATTAATCACAACATAATTTTTTAGAATATGTAGGCCTAATTTGTTAGCAATTACAAATTAAATTGTAAATTTCAAGAATGTAGTTAATTAACCTACTACATAAAAGGTTTGTCATTTTGGTACATGTGGGATAATATTTTTTTAACCAAATTGTGATCTATAGAGTACATTTTTGGTTAGAGTTTTTCCATAATCTACACAACCACGATTAGGCCTATCATGGGAAACTTAACCAAACATTTTCATTAAAGACAAATTGTTTTATTACATTATTGTGCTTATTTCTGAGATCAAGGAATGATATTTAGGAGATGTTTCTCAAAAAAACATTTTCATGTGAAATTTATGATTATAAGTGATGGAGTTGTAGAACTTATTAATGTGATAAGTCTAAATCCATAATATAAACTAAGTGTCATTATTATACTGCCGATATTATCAGAAATGATGGTGCAGATTTAAAAACCCTGTTATAGAAGTTTAGAAAACTCATGGAAACACGTATTCTTATAATTAAATATTCTTATAACCCTCATGGCTATTTAATCTAAAAAATCAACCATTAAATATAACCTCAAAAATCAAACATGTAGACTGTAGGCCAATCCTCTCCCAACTACAAAACTTATGGAAATAGGAAGCACAAAAGAATAAAATGTATCTGAAATTCATAAACCAGAAATCACTTACGGGAGATTCATCGGAAGATAATACAAACTGAGCCGATTCCATCTTGAAGCCTTGGTGGTTGAGAAAGAAAGAAAGAGCAGAGGGTAAAAATGCGCGAAAATATTATCCAATGCCTTCTAGGGATAATTAGTATTTAACCTAAACAATGAAAATTTGGACTAATCGATAATAAAATATTGAATTATAATTAATGTAATATGTTATATATTAATATCATTTGTACAAAGAATTGTAAGTTAGATAAATTATTTCTAAGCAACGTGATAAAAATAAAACGACGCAAAACATTGCACAAACTTTCCCATTAACCCATTCCCGAAACCAAATAAAAACGAACAAAACTAATAACCACCAATTATATCATATGAGTAGTTGTCAAATAAAAAGTGAAAATAAACCATGGACGCAGTCTTTGAAACAACATTTAATTTATATATTTAAAATAAAAGCCTAAACTTGCTTATCTTGTGGCGTAAACACGTCCTCAGTGTAGGGCCTAAGTCATATTCCATTAAAATCGAGCTAACGCTAACGGCGGTCAAGGTTCATGTTTGTTTTTACCAATTTATTCCTGACCTAAACGTCATTCCATTAAAACTGGTAATTACTATCGAGTACTCATAATACTGTGCCATTGATTAAACAGTGTTTAAGTAGTGTTTTCAATAGTGTGTACTCAATAGTAATTACCAGTTTCAATAGGACGAAGATGCTTTCATATGACCGAACGATTTAACGATGTTTTAGATCTGACGATGACGGTTTAAATGTCGAAACCGGTTATCCACAAGGATGAAAATTGTATTGTCTTACGGAATAATTAAGGTAATTAACCTATAATATATTCATATTAGTATAATGTTATAGGTTTTAGTATTAAATTTCCTTTTTAGCCGACAGTCGTGTCGTCTTTTGTTGTATTGAATATCGATAAAATGGTAACGAAAACATAAAATAAAAGTAAATTGAGTTGTCGTTCAAAGAAATATACACAGAAATGTCACGTAAATTACTGAGAGTGCTAGTGTGGGTCTGTGCCCCCAGCTCGTAGTGACTTTCTACCCTCCAGTTCACGTAAAAATGGCCCAGTCAGTGGAAACCAACTTGTACGCTCCGTCAAGGAATTGTCGACTTCTCTCCAGTCTGAGATCACCACTGCAACCGAAGCATATTGTCTCGTCCCCAAACAAGTGTAAAAAAAGAATCGCATAGACTCAGCGAAGTCGGATGTTGAAAGGTACCCGGTCATGCATAAAAAGACTGTAATCTTAAAAGTATATCATTCTGGGGGTGTTATGTTGTTTGTCACAGTAAATGTCAGTGAAATGACTCGAAAAAACAACAACACTATCTTACTATAATGTATCTAAAATGAGTATAACATTTTATAGGTTACCGGAAAAGTGACTGTGAATAAAGAAATAACAAAATTTAACCTAGCATTAATTCGATGAGCCATGCTACATTACGATGAGCATGTTCTGGGTACATTTTGAATAAAATAAACTAATAGTAAATAGCCAACATTTGTGTTGATGAACAAAAGTTTTGTTTTAAATACTATTTTAGTGTAACATTATGTAAAATATGTACAGTGGCAGCTATCCTTTGTCTAGACATAGCAAAATCCTTTCATTCGAGTGAACTAGAGCTGCAAGCTAATAAAGCACCATAAGATAAAAATACGACCTCTATGATTGGTAACAAATTTTACAAATCAAACGTTCGTAAGCAGGCATGGTGTATTTTCTACTGTAGCCGTTGCATGAATATTTTCTATGATCCGTAAATAACGATACCCTATTCAATGTCATCGACGTGCTCACAATTAGTGATGTTGATACTCGGGTGAAATAGATACTCGCAATATTCGGCTTCGAATTATTTCAATACTCGTATTATTAATTCGACATCGAGTATCTGCGCAGAATGATTATGCGCATTATGTGTGTGTGTGTGTGTGTGTGTGTGTGTGTGTGTGTGTGTGTGTGTGTGTGTGTGTGTGTGTGTGTGTGTGTGTGTTATATTTCTATCTGTTAGACTGATCCACCAAGTATTTATTTTTTTTAACAATATGTGATTGACACTTGTAATACGTAATTAAATGTTATCCTGCCTCGACACAAATTCAATAATTAAACGTAAGTACAATTGAATGCTTTAATTTCAAAGCGATCTAAGTGCCATAACGTAAATTTTCGGGTAATCAATAAAAACACTGTAGTTTTATAATAGTTTTATTTCAATAGGGTACAACATTATTTTTACATAAGTTAAAAACATAAAAAAGTGCTCTTATGTTAAAAAATTAAATTATTAAAACACACAAGGAAGAAAAAAAATTTGATGTACCCAGTCAGCAGAACGATCTATGTCCATGGCGGGTTTTCTTTCAAACCGATCTAAGTCCTATGGATCTTAGGCGCACAAATTGGCGTAAAAGGTTCTGTTTGGCTCTGAAATGTAGTCCAGCATAGCACGTAGGTCCTTCTTTTTATTTTCAGATATTGGCACTGAGGTAGGAAGAATTTCAAGTGTCATATTGGTGAGATCTTCAATCTTAACTCCTTTTTTTAACATGTTGCACTTTTGCCAATCGCCGAAAAAAGATGTTTTGAAGAGGACATTGTTTGGTTCATCTTTGCAGATTTTCATCATTGATATAGATGAAATTCCCAGTTTTTTAGTTGTTATATAATTTTCTCCTGCCAAATCAAAATTAAAAAACTTTTCACTCATGTTCAGAACTTTAAATGGTTTGGAAGGCCTAGCTGTAGCTATAATATTCATCACATGCTCAACAGTTTCCATCTGCGAACATTTTTTAGCTCGCTTTTCAATCAGCGCAAAATCTCTGTCGGCAGATGAAAAGCTGTGCCCTGTCACTAGAAATTTGTGTTCGATAGTGTCAAACATTCCAATGTATACTAAGTATTTATACAAAAATACTAACATTCTGTTTTTTAACTGACCAGCACAGTTATCGGACCAAACAACTAAATGTTTTTTATCAGTAGTTGACAGAAGATCAGAGTTTATTGCTTGGAAGAGACAAGACGCCATCTGATTGCCACCACGTCCCGATTGCCCTTCGTGCTAAACACACATAATACCATCTGCGTTATTACTAACATGGATTCCAAAATTGTAGCAGGAAAGTTGGTGGCTGTAATACATGTCACTGTGTGTGAGTTTTGGGATGGGAAAGACTTTCTGTAAGTCCATTACTATATTGATAGTAGTACTGCCCGGTCTTGTGCTACAAATTGCATCATTTTTCATGGTTTCAAAAGCCTTACCAGCTTTTTTCTGGTGTAGTTCAAGTTTCACTTTAGCTTCACGAGAATCTGAACTTGCGCCAATTATAATTATAATGAAAAACAATTAAAACCTTGTAAAAAACAATAACAAAGTGTTGTGCAACAGAGCAGTTTCATGTCATGTAAACAAACCAATTCCAAGCAGGTAGGTGGCACTTAGATCGAATTGAAAGGCGCTCCCACTGGACATACACACAGCGCATTCTATGGAAGGCTATAAAAACCAACAGAAAATTATTTGGCATATAGATCTTATAGACGTGCATTGGCGTTGATACTTAGATCACTTTGCAATTTTAAAAAAAATATATTAATTTTTGGCACTTAGATCGTTCTGAAATTAAAGCATTCAATTATTATCAACATTAATAATTTAATTATTATTTAAAATAAGTTAATTTACTATATTTTTTATAAAGATGGTAACCTATAAATATTTATTTAAATATAAGTAATAACAATTAAATAATAATTTAATTTACTTTTTGTTAATGTGGAAATAAATGAATATTATTGTTATTTTAAATTGAACTTGTTACTGAATCTAAATCATTATAACTCAAAATGGTAATGTTTAATTAATGTGTATTGAAAAAGCAGCTTAGAAACTAATGTAACCAAAGTAGAAACACCGAGTATTTTGTTTGGAATTGACACAACACTAACGAATATCGTTGTCCGAGGATACTCGCAGTACTCGCACATTACCTCCTTCTTGTTCCTAGTTACAAGGATTTTGTCCGAGTATTTTTATACGAAACCGAGGATTTTAATATTCGGACTCTTCCGAGGATTTTGATACTCGGAATCACCGAGTATTTTAATTCGAACTCACACATCACTACAGTCACAATCCAAGTCCCAAGTCAAAGACAAAACATAGTGTACAGTCACCAGAACCCTCGTAAATGAATCCTTTTTTTTTACCAATTTATTTGGCAATAGGCCGTGTGGCCAGTTTGATTATGTACACATACGTTGCTTTGTGTGTAAAGTATTCATGGGCGTACCCAGCGAGGGGCAGGGGGGCAGCTGCCCCCCTGGAAGCAAAAAATTAATCTTTATTATACATTTTGTTGCTGGAATTTAATACAATTCTTGAATTAACTATTTTAATAATCAATTGTATATTGAATGACCATGGCTCGCCCCCCCCCCCTAGTTTTGATCCTGGGTACGCCCTTGAAAGTATTCCGAACGAAATTCAATTACCACAGTTATAGCGTCTAGGTATCACAGAAACATAAAATAGAAACTTTATTCAATTGCTTGTCCTCCCTTGTTTTCACAGGGTTGGAACCGTCACGGAAGTAAGAGGAGTGAAGTCGTTCTTAGGTGCCCAAGTTACAAGACGGGATAAGCAGGACTGGTTTACCCTTGTAGAAATAGCTCCAATCCTTCGCAGTTCCTCGTGACCACCAATCCATTTCAAAGTGGTACTCAAATTATTTTTTTATTGTATATTTTTGTGTTTTTACTTCTTTGCCTCAATACCTAAAGTGACGATATCACACTTGGTTTACGGGAGACCTATCTCCACGCCAGTGAACGTCTCTCTCTCTCTCTCTCTCTCTCTCTCTCTCTCTCTCTCTCTCTCTCTCTCTCTCTCTCTCTCTCTCTCTCTCTCTCTCTCTCTCTCTCTCTCTCTCTCTCTCTCTCTCTCTCTCTCTCTCTCTCTCTCTCTCTCTCTCTCTCTCTCTCTCTCTCTCTCTCTCTCTCTCTCTCTCTCTCTCTCTCTCTCTCTCTCTCTCTCTCTCTCTCTCTCTCTCTCTCTCTCTCTCTCTCTCTCTCTCTCGCACGCACGCACACCCCCCACACACCTATACCTGTTTACTTTAGGAAACGATGAAACGCGTAGCGTACATGCATTTTCAACTTTTCTGTAATACTTAAAATATCTTAATAATATTTATTACCTATACTAAAAAAATTACACCAAAACTAGTTATGTCAATTTTTTTCCCAATAAAGGGTATTTTTAAAATAAGCACAGTACATACACTGCGAGCAAATGTAGCCATCCTGAAGATACGCTACTCTACGTAGGGTATATGTACAAGTAGTAAATTTATTCCCAGGCATTTCCTTTTGTTTTTGAACCGGAAATCATACAGTATGTTGACATTGTTCTTTAAATTTAAAAACACCTGCATCACCATTTTTGAAAATCACGACAGAGTATATAAAATTATTTTACACAGGTAGTAGGGATCTTGTCTCTGTTTGAAGATTAAAAAAAAAAAAAAAAAAAAATTAGGTCGTAAATACAAAAAAAGAAGATGATTGATGTGAACATTTTTTTACCTATACCAAGAAATGTGACATACTTTCGGTTCCATTGCTTGTAATAAATTTAACGTAAAATTATAAAGCATATTATTGTTGTGGTTAACTGATAAGTAAACAAGTAGTTAAATATATTAACTTTCTACTATGAAATGTGCACCGATCCTACCACATGCATCTTTCTTTACAATTTAAACCTAAATTTATAAAGCTTCTGCAAATAAATAATAATAAATAAATAATGTTGAAGATTAACTACATTGCTGATAATTTAAACACATCTGTAAATATACAAAATCTACCATGAAATGTGCACCGATCCTATCACTTGAATCTCTCGTCATAATTGAAAGTTAAATTTATATAGCTTTTTACTATTATTGTTGAAGATTATTTACATTTTTGGAATTTAAACAAGTCTGTAAGTATACAAACACTCTACTATGATTTGTGCACTGATCCTGTCACTTGCATCATTCGTAATAATTTCTAAAGCTTATTATTATTGTTAAAGTTTATTTACATTGCTATTAAGTTACACAAGTCGGTAGAAATACAAATTTATTATGAAAGATGCATCGATCCTATTACTTGCATTTTTTACCAAAATTAACTTAAATTGAAAAGCTTATTACTATTGTTTTAGATTATTGATGATAAGTTAAATACTGTAAGTCAATACATGCACAACCGTTTTGCTATGAAACGTGCGCTGATCCTAACACTTGGATCTCTCGTCATATTTTCAACTTCAAATTAAACATCCTGTATTTATTGTAGAATAATATTTACATCGCTAATAAGTTAAACAGGTCTATTATTTTGAGTTTTTAGACGAAAAACCATTTAGGTTATTATCGCCATTAGCAGGTCTATACATATACATACTCTCTACCATTAATTGTGCACGGACTTTTTTCACTTGCATTTCTCGTCATTTGTCCTCGATATTTATACAAGTCTTTAAAT
The DNA here is from genome assembly GCA_963513935.1 of Aphrophora alni. Taxonomy (NCBI): domain Eukaryota; kingdom Metazoa; phylum Arthropoda; class Insecta; order Hemiptera; family Aphrophoridae; genus Aphrophora; species Aphrophora alni. The sequence continues at coordinate 39,540,512 of OY740772.1, read as the reverse complement.
ACCATGTGTCCAAAAAGTCCCCCCCTCTTATTTTTTGTATTAATGGAAATAGACAGATTTGCTTTAGGGAAAGTTTAGATAACCAAAGGAGGAGTTTTTCGAAGTATCAACATTTTCAACCCTTACCTCCAAAATGGGGTAGTTTGAGGGTAAGTCAAGAATTTTAAATATCAACCCCTATTGAGTGATACCTCATTTTAAAGGTCTTTTCAAAATAAGAATAATGGCGCAAACCAGAGGTCTCTAAGTTCATCCTACCCAACATAGCAACCAATCGAATTGTGAATTTTACGTTAATAATTAGACCGGAAATGTTACGAAATGTACAACAAGCTTTGGAGTCCAGAATCTATTTCTGCCAAAAAGTAAATGGTAGCCATTCCAAGAACTTAATATGAGCTAAAAAACAAGGTAAAGGCTCTTACCATCATTTTACCAAGATAGAGCAGTTTGTAATGTAATAAAAACAACCGGAGTTTATAGGTTAACATTCACAATTCGATTGGTTGCTATGTTGAGTAAGATGAACTTAGAGACCTCTGTTTTGCGCCATTATTCTTATTTTGAAAAGACCTTTAAAATGAGGTAACACTCAATAGGGGTTGATATTTAAAATTCTTTTATTAATTTTGGGAGTAAGGGTTGAAAATTTTGATACTTCAAAAAACTCCTCCTTTGGTTATCTAAACTTCCCCCAAAGTAAATCTGTTTATTTCCATTAATAAAAAAATAAGAGGGGGGGACTTTTTGGACACATGCTAAGTCCATTAGCAACATTCGAAATGCATTAATGGCAATTAATTTGTTTAGACTAGTCTTAACCATCAACTAAGATTCAAATTGCAAATTACTTGCAAGTGTCACAATCGCCTTCTCTTAATTAATTACCCTAGAAGCGATTATGATCACAGTCTAAGCAGACTCATTTAAAAGTTTGAATCAATCATACCACATACCACATTTGTTTATATAATATATTACAGATAGGTGGACATTTGTGATGTGAAAATATTCTACTGTTAAAAAATTATTTTATTGCAGCTTTGTTTTTATTTTTACTTAGTTTTTGTACAGTTCTACCAAAAGTAGTTATTTTCCCTAATAACTCGAGAACTGTGTTAGTACTGTACTACTAATTCTAATAATTTAGTACTCAATAGGTAGACCTACTAAATCGTAGTATAAGTTTCGGGCAAGGAATACAAAATGGCCGGATTACCATGTCCCTGGCCAGGCCAACAATATTCCTTAATAACTCGAGAGCTGTGTTATTATTAATTCTAATAATTTAGTACTTAGGTACTAAATCGTGATATTAATTTAGTGATCGGAAAACATGTACCTAGGCCAGCGACATGAAGCTCATACAAGAACTTAAAAAGAAAAAAAAAAACAATAATTTGCATATAGAATGAAGTTAATGTTTTAATGATTTATTGTAATCAGATTAAATACATTACAAATATTATTTGTTTTGAGCTATCATCCTGTCACCTCAGAGGTACTGTGGGGAGAATCATCCAGCATCATATTTAATTATGGTATGGTTAGTTATTGTTGAATGAGCTAAATAGGCTGAATTCCGATAATGTGAACCAATAAAACATACCGATGAACTCTGATAAAACTCGAACGCATTTTCTTCACGTAACCTTCCAATATATTTGTGGTTTAATTCAACTTATTCAATATTTACTGATAGGCCGTGTACTACATAATCATTTTAAATAACACAAAGAGTTAAACCTTTAAATCTTGGGGTCTTTTGTCTACTATACACACCACAGACTGACGCTACACGGTGAGCATGGGCGTCATCGCCGGGGGCGGGGGGGGACGCGCCCCTCCAATATTTGAGATGTAAATTATTTTTGCTAAAAACGAATGATTTACTTAAAACCTTAAAAGGTAAACATAGGGCTTTGTCTTTACTAGGGTTTTTAACATTACATTTCTGTTACAAACGCATAAATAAATGCATAAAAACGATGTTTTGAGAAGTTTAATTTTTAAAAATTTCCAGACCCCCGGCATATGCCCCCCCTCCAATAATGAACTGGTGATGACGCCCATGACTGTGAGAATATATGTTCCACATTTCCTATAAACAAATTTAAGAAAATTTGAACATTTTAAATTTCAATGTTACTATCATTCTGTGCTTAGTGTTTGGAATGGTGTAATGGTCCAATAGGAGCGCATTTTGTTTTTCATACAACTATATGTGTGTTTTCAACAAGACACTATGTGTGTTAATTTAATGAGCATATTTTGTGTATTATTTTGAGAAATTACGTTGTGATAAAATAACCTCTTACGAAGTTATTGTACTTCTTTTGTTAGAATATACGAGACGAGTCTATGCGTAAATATCCTTTAAAACAAAAAAGTTGTTAACAATCTTTACATTTGGTGAGACCTAAAGCACACGTCCTAACAGATTACTACCGGTATTAAATGTGTATCAGTACAGTGTTAAAATATAATAATACAAACAAATTATCATATAATACAAATAATGTTAATAATTTCATACACACTCAAAATAATATAACAAAATCATGTCTGTGTTACCAGGCGACTGAAAATTAAAGATTGTGGAACCTACTGGTAAACATGTTTAAAAAAAAAAGGAAAACAAATTTCATTAACAAGTGCTAAAATTTATTTAGCTTAAATTTGCTGAATTAAATTTGACCATTTACAAATAATTACTTATAACAAACATTTCATAGTTTTTGGTTTTTGGTAAGAAAAAAAGAAAATTACAAAGGTTTAGATTTCAGCTTAAAAAAAAGAATTTATATAAAGAATTTAAGTTTTGAATATATATATATATATATATATATATATAAAAGGTCAAAATTGTGTATTACAGTTAACAAGTTTTTGTATCATCCAATACTTAGTTTACATATATAAATATATAGAGAATACATTTTTAAAACTAGATTGATCATATACTATTTTCCATTTTTTTAAAAAAGACAATTTTATAATATAATGTTGAATATAATATAATGTAGTATAATATATTATAATATAATATAATGAATATAATATAGTATAATATAATGTTGAATCCGCTAAATTGCTAGTTTTTCCGTCATAAATAAACCAGATAAATATCTACAGATGACACTCTAGTGGTCTTTGTTCAAATTTGGTACTTTATATAATAACGTGAAATGCTACATTAAAAATAAATTATGAAATTAAATGTGGGATTATTTTTAACACTTATAACTGAGTATGGTATAGATAACCACCAAAATGCTTTAATGTAGTTTGTTTAAAATTGCAGCATTTATCATTAGACAAACTCGGAGGATGTGTAGGTAAATAAATCTTCCTATTGGTCTCAAACCGCTTTCAGTTTACTAGGAAATTACCATAAAAACTTTAGTGATGGAATTTTATATCCGATTTTTTTTCATTACACCTCGGGACAGTACTTTGGTAAATAATACAAACCACGTAAGTTCAACTTGGCCGAATTGAGCTCCAACTATTAAATTTGTAACCATAAAAGCACTAGAATGGTTGCATTTATTCGTTAAACTTTGGTTGTGTGTTACTGTATAAATAATCTCTTAAAACTTATAAAAATAAGAAAAATCTGATATCCATACAAAATGATGGATAAGGTTACCAAAATTCGATCTAAACCAATGTTCCGAATAAAATTGAAATGGCAAATATTATTTTATTTTAAACGTTTATATTTCAAATCCATCAATTAACCTTGAGGAATTTTGAGCTGGGTGGTGCAATTATTTTAATTAATCTTGAGATATAAACAAATAAGTCTATCCTCTGCAGCTGCAAACATAAATAATTCAAAAATACAACTTTGTTAAACAGACGCTTCACAAGCACAGACCTTCATTTTGACTTTAGAATTCATATCTTATTGATCATTATTTTGTATTTAAGATAAAATAAAATATTAGTCTGTAACGTGTTTATTTTTACAAAATCTATAGACATTTCTGTAGCTCTTTGCCTTAAGTTACAAGTAACCAATACATTTCTAATTTTATAAAGTCTTTTTTCCTGGCTAGGGCGTACCCAGGATCAAAACTAGGAGGGGGGGGGCAAGCCATGGTCATTCAATATACAAATGATTATTAAAATAGTTATTTCAAGAATTGTATTAAATTCCAGTGACAAAATGTATAATAAAGATTAATTTTTTTGCTTCCGGGGGGAGCTGCCCCCCTGCCCCTCGCCCATGTTTCTCGCTATAACCTGCAAACAAATGCTGAAGTTGTACAACTATATAAAATCAATTCATGATTATTCCTAAATAGTTTGCAACATAAATATTTGACTTGTCATTGAAATAAGTTACAAAATATAATTGTTGAAATAAATTTATGTAAACAAAATATTTTAAATGATCATTTATTTTTGTTTCACAATTAAAACATTATTTACCAAGAGGCTTCCCAACTTCTTTTGTCTTTTAAAAGATTATCGAGTTTTCCCATTTATCTTCTAAGACAACCAAATAACACACTCCCTAGTGACATTGCCTCTTTTAATTACAAATAATCTACAAAAGACCTACAAAATGAGATACAACTCAATATGGGATTGTATATGAGATTCAAAAGTCCAACCCCCTAGATCATCTTAAGGTTGAAAAGATCGCGAATATTCGAAAAAGTAGAATTTGTGATTTTTATGAATTTAAATTATTATTATTATTTATTAATTGCGGAGTTATTAGCGTATATGAAAACCTTTATGACACAGGGTATTGTAGTTTATTTATGCTACACAAGTGACTATTCTCTGTTTGAAATTATTTGTTAATGATGGAAGTTCAATTTTATTATTATGCATTTTTCGGACATTATTTGCCATCATTTGTGTGTTAAAAATCAAAACACGACGTTTCGGGAATAAGAATCAATTCCCGTTATCAAGTGACTAAAAACTAAAGAAACATGAAACTAGAAACTACGCCTATGTAAGAAGTAAAATTAAATATGAATACCACCAACCTTAATATCTAAGCATGCATCCCAGAGCTAAAACTGAGAAGTCAAAAAACACACAATCACGGTAACACACAACTAACGTCAAATACGTGTTGTTGTATCAAAGATACAGCAACAAGTGACGTGGTCCAGAAGGTGTGACAAACTAATAGGGTAGTGGCCTATTGTTAGTTGTATTAAGCTTCCTAGCCCGAGAGCGGGTTACAAGTGACTAGCGTAATATAAACATTTAGTAAAAACAATGTTCAAATGGGATGTACAGTATTTATTTTTTAGTTTATAATAAAAATGTTGAGTCGTTATTATTTATTGCACAATTAAAATAAATATGGTAGAATTTTATAAATAAACCGTAATCATATAATTTAAATTTATAAAGTGAAAATTATATAAAAACTACTTACTTTCACTCCTTTCATTACCTGGCCAAAATGTATGTTCCTCCGAGTCCTTCCTTTGAGAAAACCATATTGATTTAGAATCCTTTCTTTATGATCTCTTTATATATTTTATTAAAGATAGTTTTATTATTTAATAAAATAAAAATAATAAGAAAATGCAAAATAAAAGGAAATTACAGCAGGCTTTTCCTGCACAGCCTAATACAAAAATTAGTACGGTATATACCGATCTTTGAGATGGGTTTAATTTAAATTACAATCAAATACCAGTCAAAATTATTTAATACACTGCAGAAAAACACTGTATATTTCAAGGCATCTAATATTCAAAATTTTAATTTGTATTCAATTTACAGAGTGAAAATGATATTGTAAAAAAACTAAATAACGATACATTCTACTAACATGAGATACTTAACATGCATATAAAGTTAGAAACTGTAGGTATGTCTACACTTAAACAATACACAATAATTAAAGCTATTATTTAAAGACAATACATCAATTAGTACTTTTAATTTGAAAAGAGCTTTCTTACGATCTCGATGTGTCGTAGTGATAGAAGAAGGAGTCACGCAGGAGCCATCTCTGATATTTTCTTAAAAACACTTAAAAAATATCTTGAAAATATTTAAATAAAAAGTTTTGGATTTATTACATTTCAAAATTGGAATTGAAAATGCTATTGTTTTTAAATGAATCGCATTATAATTGTGAAGTAATATGAACGTCATTCATTATTTGTATAATAAAATGTAAAATGATCAATTGTCAATAGATATACAGTATATCAAAATAAAAGAAAATAAGAGCTTTACTCAGTGACATTCTTTTGTTTGTCCTCGGATGTTAACATTGTTCTAAACTTCAAACAACTGCACCACTATCTTTGCAAAACACGACCGTGAAAATAAAATTGTTTTACACAGGCATTAAGAATGTTGTCTGTCATTTTGAAGGTAAGGAAAAAATAAGCCATAAATATGAAAAAAGAAGATGATTTTTTCACCTATACCATGAAATGTGACCTAACGATTGCATCTCTTGTAATAAGTTAAACTTTAAATTCTAAAGCTTAACACTATTGTTGAAGACAATTAAAACTGCTGATAAGTAAATAAGTCTGTAAATATACAAACTCTCAACTATAAAATGTGCACCGATCCTATCACTTGCATCTCTCGTCATAATTTAAAGTTAAATTTATATAACTTATTATTATTGTAGAAGATTATTTACAATGTTGACAATTAAAACAAGTCTGTAAATATACAAACTCTCAACTATAAAATGTGCACCGATCCTATCACTTGCATCTCTCGTCATAATTTAAAGTTAAATTTGTATAGGTTATTATTATTATTGTTGAATATTATTTACAATGCTGACAATTAAAAAAAGTCTGTAAATATACAAACTCTCAACTATGAAATGTACACCGATCCTATCGCTTACATATCTCGTCATAATTTAAAGTTAAATTTGTAAAGGTTATTATTAGTGTTGAAAATTATTTACAATGTTGACAATTAAAACAAGTCTGTAAATATACAAACTCTCAACTATGAAATGTGCACTGATCCTATCACTTGCATCTCTCGTCATAATTTAAAGTTAAATTTGTATAGATTATTATTATTATTGTTGAATATTATTTACAATGCTGACAATTAAAACAAGTCTGTAAATATACAAACTCTCTACTATGAAGTGTGCACCGATCCTATCACTTGCATCTCTCGTCATAATTTAAAGTTATGTAAGTACGAGTAATTAGGGTGAATTTTTGGCAAAAGAATTATTTTCAACCTGTATTTTTTTCTTGTCTAAAAAGTGTCAAAAATATTAGTTAAAAGTTGAACTGCATTCGATATATTTTGTATAGTCACTTTAGTCTTCTCAACTTTTTTATTATATATACTATGGCAGGCTATTTTTGTACATTTATCAGGAATTATTTGTAAAATAATCATATGATGTAGTAGGTTTATGAAATCTACAATTTTTTACAATTCTTTTTATTTATACATTTGAGTAGAACATTACTTTAAAACTGGAAAAAAAAAAAATTAAAACTAAAATGTTTCATAATATTGGAAAATGTCTTCTGAACATATTTGTATCTTAAAATTATCACTATTATGGTTACGGGTAATAATTAAACATGAAACAAAACATAAAACTATTTTTATATAGTTCTCAGAAACGTAACAGTATTACAATAAATATCTATAAATAGTTTACACAAAAAAGAAAAATAGGTATAATGTCATTGGACTGGTCTAAACACATGTGTGTATATGTTTACAAATGTACACCAAGTTACGGTTATAAAATACTTACACAACTACACTAACAACTTATACAATAAACCAAAACACTAATAATTATTATAAAAATGTAAGAACAATAAATAACAGTTAAAAGATAATATAAATGAAGAAATACTTTATAAATAATAAATAGAGAAATAGTTGTACGCAAGACAATAATACCAATAACAAAACACTCTGGCTTTGTTAAGAAATCAGCTGTTTTATTTCATGTCGCAAATTATAAGAAGTCATTTGTTTAACAGGTAAAAACGTACCCCCTAACATGAAGCACACATTATCAGGATTTAACTTGTATCACTTTTGATTATCGAATAACAAATAGTTGTTGAAAAATCGTTTATATGCTACTACCTAACTGTCTTTTTTCCGACATCGCCACTTATGATACAAAATTAACTGTTGGACAACAGTTGACGGTTTAAGGGTTAATGGATTGTTAAACCCCAAACATTGTTTACAAATTGGCAAAAGCGCGAATAAAAGAGTTTACGTTTATCATAGTTTATAGTTTAAATTTAGTTTAATAAAAGCTTATCATAGTTTACGGCTATTCAATAACTTAACAAATAAATTTAAACATTGAAATATATATATATTTTTTTTTGGTATTTAAATGTGCTTTACATTGTCCAAATATAAATCTACAACAATACATGGTCTAATAACAATGCAATATAATAATACAATATTGATGAAAATATATTATATTTGATGCTGAAACATTTTTAAATGTGAATTAAATAACAATATTGAAAGAATAGACGAACCCTACTTAGTACATAATGAGCAGGAAGTCACACGATCAGAGTCCATCACTGTGTATAATCCAATTCGAGGTCACTGTAAGAAATGAGGAAGCAGTTTAGGTGATGTGTATGGTACCATGTCTAACGTAGGAAATGAGCAAGTAGTGTTTGAACCAATGACAACGCTTCCTGGAAATAGAAATCTTAATGTACTGTGTATGATTGTGTATGTGAAAAACCCGTAAAACAAAGAAGTATGAAATAAATATATATATATATTATTGCACCTTATATATGTAGAAGTAAAACAGAAGTGAAAAAAACAGGGGCGAGTATTCCTTGTTTTGCAGTGCTTGCTTGTAACGTACAGTGTGTATGTGAAAAGTGTACTTTTTTTTCTAGTGGTATTCGAACCTATGAAGTCCGGATTTGTAGCCGAAGACAATACCAACTGATAGGATTGATTGTTGTGTTTATTAGCAACTGTATAAGCTGCTATCTTTTGTGGTGCTGGACGAGTAGTGTGATACATTATTATAGTATCATTTAATAGTGTAGACGTTTGCTACTAGAGGGTATCACCTGGATTTATATAATGTATAATATTTTGAACTTAGACTGTTAGTTACTTTATTACAATAATTTCATTTAAGAGTGTAGACTTTGGTAGCTCAGCTGTATGTATATTATAACTTATATTAATTTCATATAGGTAACTTGTAGTTTCACTGTTGGCTACTAGAGAACAGCACCTGGGTTATTTAATATATACTATGTTTAAAGTGTATCCATTTGGGTACTACCGATCATATAGCCTATCATATATTTAATGTTAATATGATGTGTAATATATTTATATAACGTTTCTCAATAGGCTATCAGAGCGCAGCCACCTATGTTTGTATGTGTATTATAATGTATAATAATTTTATATGACTTATAGTTTCACTGTTGGCTACTATAGCACAGTACTTGGGTTTATATAATGTATAATAATTTTATGACATTTTAACATTGGCTACCAGAGCGCACTACCATTGTTTATATAATGTATAATAATTGTATATGATGTTTCAACATTGGCTACTTGAGCGCACCACAAGTGTTTATATAATGTATAATAATGTTATATGACCTATAGTTTTACTGTTGGCTACCAGTGTGTACCATCACCTGTGTTAATATAATGTATTTGATTATCATTTACATATTACATGTTACACATCACACCTAAGATTTGTGACCATTGTCTAACCCATGAAAAAAAATGTGAACTAAGATGAGGCCCTAACCTAACCTAACCTGTAACCCTAAACTAAAGTGTGTGATATAACCTAACCCATGACCAAAGATGTGACCATAACCGGAAACTTGTGACTGTAGTTTAACCCATGACCAAAGATAATCAAATCCCCTAACCCCAATCCCCTGTAGCATAGTAACTCATGACCAAAGATTCAAAGTTAACCAGAGTCTCTAACAGGCCCTTCCCCCACTACTCCTCCTGCCTTACCTGTGGATATATGACCATAATTTATAACCAAAGTTAACCAGAGATATTTTGTGGTAATATATTTATTATACTTTAATATAACTATATTTCACTTTGGACAAGTATTAAATTTTTCATATAACTTGTAGTACTGGTATTGGCCACTAGAATGTACCACCTGTATTAGTTTATTATAGTTTCATGTAACTCATACAGCTGCTGGTTACCAAAGCGTACCTTCTGTATTTTTATTGTTAATACAGTGTATATTATTCGTCTCATAGTATTTTAGTTGGGCACCAGAGCGTGATACTTGTTAGTATATTATATTTTGTCTAATAGTTTTACCGTTGATTATCAGAGCATACTAGCATTGTATTTTCTAGCATAATCTAGTTTGTTAGTTTAGCAGCTCTTCTGTTAAAATTCTACGATGTTTTCACATTTTCTATTTTAAAACAATTTTGACGCTGAAACTTGTACCTCTTGTTGGTCCTAATCATTGTTGGTTACTTAAATAATCAAAGTCGTTGGTGTTAAACTTCACAAACATCAAATAATGTTTAAAATGTTCTTTCAATTCTACTCAAATAGAAACGGGTGGTTCATGCCTATTTATATTTTCAGATAAAATAAAACTCGAACACAAGATCTCACAAAAATTACATTTACTTAATCAAACGTGTTTCATCTTATATAAGTTATAGTTATTGTTGCTCATGTATCACTGAGGATGGCGACTTTATATAAAGTCGCCAAAAAAATGAAATGTGTTTGATTAAGTAAACATAATTTTTGTGAGATCTGTGTTTGAGTTTTATTCTATCTAATATTATCTCACAACTCAAGCTCAATATTTATTTATATATTTTCAGAATGTAAGACTTGTCCACTGACTTGTATAGCGCATAAATCAAAAATGTTTGAAACATTCTTAAAAGTAATAAATCATGTCTTACTTACTGGTCTAAATAGTATACTTACTAAATAAATACTTACTGGTCTTATGTAAGTTGGGCACAATCCCAACTAAAGACAACACTTCAGTAATGAAGAATTCAACTACTATCTTAAATGTCAGTGTCCACACCGGAAGTTTGAAGGATAATTGTGCCTCATACAACCGGTCTCAGTAACACCTGGTAAGACCGGATGCTTAGTGCAGAATATGGATTTACACATTCGGCTGGATACTTAGCATACAAGGACTTATAGATGGGGTGTTTAATCAGTGTCCTAATCAAGGTAATATTTCTTGTCATTCTGTTTGGAGAAATTGGTGAATTAACATATTGTCACACTCTCTCTCTTTTTGGCAGTCAGTTGTAATATTTCAATACTTTATATTGGTATTCACAGTTTTCTTTTGTGTAATCAATTCAATTTGGTGTTATTAAGTGAAATTAACGTCTCTCTCACGGTTGTAATATTTGAATATTTCAGTTTTTTGTGTGACATAAGTATATTTATCATCTCATTTTTTGCTTAGGTTGTGTCTACCATAGTATGTTAATAAGTTCCAACTTTACGTAACAAAAGTAACTTTTAAATTCAAATCAACACCATTCAAACAGGGACTAAATGAATTAATTCTTATGACGAAGACCATTTATGCTTCACCTTGATTAGTTTTATTTTTAAAAATCGTCAACCCAGTTATGATGCCTGGGTACTCTTGTCTCTTTTCGCAGTGACCATATTGGTCAAAGTTATAAGAATTTTTCTTAAATCTAACAACCCCAAGGGCATATCTAGATTTATTGGCATAGTCAAATTCTTTTGATCCCTCACTTTGCTGAGCATGGCATGCCTCTCAATCTGATCCGAAAAAAAGTCAAACGGACACAAGTTTGTGTGCCATACTCTAGAAAATCGATAACCTAACTCCTAAAATTTCATAAGATAAGTCCTGGGGAGATGAAGGCTTTTTCAGCGTATGAATCTGAATGTCTTACAGTTGTCTTTAGAGTAGAGAAATTCCGGCAATATCTGGTGCACAGAGAGTTTCTCCTAGAAACTTATAACCAAGCCCTCTCATATCTGGTAGTCCACTCATATCAGCTCGGTAAGTTGGGTTGCTGGATAGTGAAGCTGATCTTCCTTAATTTCCAAGTATCCCACATCAGAGGTACTGCGAACACTATACCCTGTCTAGAATTTTTGAACCAGAGAGCTCCTAGGTAGAAACTTCAACAAGTTCTGAAAATTCTTGTACCGGCCTTCTGACTAACTTCTCTTTGGCTTACAACGACATCGGTACATATCAGCCTGCAGACCCCATTTTGGGTTCAACTATTTATTAGTGATCTTAAAACAGGAGTAAAGGCATATGTTACCTTAAAAACATCTGGAGGTTCTTACTCTGATCTATTTCCCTCAATATTTAGTCGACCTTGTCATTACCATGATTCTATTGTTGGTGGTCACTTAGGCTTGCTTTAGACCAAATTTAAAATGGAGGAATTCTTCTGGCCCTCACTCATAAAAGTAGTTGTTCGTAAGGTTTGTTCATGTTCAAATTGTGCTATAAGTAAACCAGTACAGAATACCAAACTAAGGTATCTTTTTTTTTGTCGTCCTCAACTTATCTAGGAGAAATTCCATATAGTTTTCATTGGGATACTTTTCAGAACTGAAAATGGCAATAACATGATTTCAATTCCAGTTCTCTAAATTAAGCTGGCAGGTTTCTCTGAGATAGGCAGGTTCTAACAATACCATCAAGCCTTAAGCCAGTCAATTTATTATCTTTGAAAATGCACAAAACTTTGTATCACACATGTTCTGCAACTTCTGTTTTTCCCACGGTATTAAACATATGACCATGTCCTTTATCACCCTCAGCTTTCTAATATATAACGGCTAAATAGAAACCTCAAGTCTGCCTTTATTGCTTATCACTCTAAAACTCAAACGTCTTTGGACCATTTGCTTTGTTGGTTACAGCTGGCATTTAATTTTGATAAAAATTAGACTCTCAGAACATCTCATTTAAACTCCTTTTAATTTTTCTGCCTGATACCCTACTCAGCCTTATCTGTATTATAATTAGATATTTGATCATTACTTGATGTTTAGCTGGAGGTATAGTGATTGGAATTCTTGTTTGTGTTTGTGTTGTTCTGCTAGTCTTAGGTTATGATGTCCAACATATTTTGGTCCACGAATCCTCGGTTTGTGGGGGGAGAGCTGTTGCATTCATTTTAAAATTAATTCACAATAAAAAGCATTTAGAGTCTGTCTAGTGAAAAGGTTCCATTTTTATTTTCACAGTTTTTCTGGTCCATGAATATGAAGGAATAAATGGAATCATCTATGAAAAATACTGTTACTAGATAAAATTAATTAAAATTATGTATACAATTTTTTTGTATTAAATATGATTGGTGTAGCTAGCTAAATTTCTACTCATGGAACTAATATTCAAAATTAATTAATTTAAATGAACTGATAATTTAAAAAAATACAATTGTTATTTTGTTTTAATTATTGTTAAAATAACATTTATTTAAAGGGTTATTTATGAATTATATGTGTATTCTGTCCATCACAGCTGTAATTGGTTTCTTAACACGTTCAGTGCTCACGCGGCTATACACATAAAACAGTGGTTTTCCCAGTGACTCATGCGGCTCTAGCTGCACCTTCTACATTCACTTTCCATTGGAAAAGAGGGGGTTGAGTCGTTGCTTAGAGCATTATTATTTTTACCTGAGTAGTTAGTAAAAAACAAGTGAAGATTGAAGAGCCTTGGAGAATAACCGCTAGAAGCCGTTGCAGAGCTATCTGAAAATTCACATTTTTTCATCGTTTTGTGCTTTTTTTTCAACTTAAGGTAAGTTTTGAATATATTTCAATTCAGTTCCATTATTTTAATCATTTTTATTCATGTCACAAGGGATGTCACCATAACAAATGGAAAAATAAAAAAATTAATTAACAAGTTTTAATTTTTTCTTCTTCATGTTTCTCTTCATTGTTTTATGAATGATTAGTATTTTTGTATATATCCGAAAACAATATATAGTATGTGTTTGAAACATTTACAGAAATGTTCGTACAAGAGGTGGAAAACGTTTGGTGGAGATGAGAGATGACCCTCAACCTTCAACGTCTTCAGCAGCTGAGGTGAGAGACGACTCTCGTCCATCAACATCTGCTGAGCCTGAGACAAAGCGATCAGATCTCAAAAAACAAAAGTTTTATACTCCGGAAGATGCCGCAGAGCTGCTCTCCATCCTCGATAACGAGAGTGACGACGGATGGAATTCGGATTTGGATTCGGGGGAATCCGTAATAGGGGAGACCTAGGTGGAGGACTTCGAAATCTCTGAAGGCTCTGGGAAAAGAAATGAGTCGTCATACTACTGCCCCGAAGAGCCACATTTGTGTGCACCGTGTTTTCGGCCATATCATGAAAGTAAGGAATAAGTGCAATATTTAGATAAAAAAAAATTGTTTAATTTAGTATTTAATTGTATAATTGTACTGTATAATTAATTGTATAATTGTATATTGTAGTATTGTTTAATTTACTATTTAGTAAAAAATAGTAGTTTCAACTTTTTGGTAGTTTAGTGTAAGATAAGTTTAGCAAAATCATATATTTTTTGTTTGCATTTAAATATAAAAATTTGTAGTTTCTTTTTGTAATTTTAATTGTATATTTAAAATTTTCAACTAGTTGTAATTTAGTTTAATAATTCAGTTATTTTTTTGTTTTTTTTTCAATTGTAAATATAAAAAATTATCATTTTTGTAATTTTAATTGTATGTTTAGAATTTAGTTTCGTAGTTTATTTATTTTGTTTTTAAATATTTAATAAACAAATATAACCGAAAACATTGTTTTATTTTCTCCCCATATGAAGTTCCAATAAAACATATTTAGAAAAACGAAAATGTATTATATAATATTAAGGTAAAAGAACGTAAAAAATGAAAGTTTGTCTCATTGTTAGCGTGATCATTTAAGGATTGAATTATGTATCTAAAAAGTAGTTAGCAAATGAATAACAAACAGGACGTAATTTCTGTCATGCCACCTTGTCTCCCCTCATAATAAATACATGAATAAAAAAAATAACAATCAATAATTATCATTTCAATATATTGACATTTTTTAATAAATTAATAAATTATAGGTATTTGTGTTTTATGTACAAACAATTTTTTACTTTTCCGAAAATGTTAATTTCACACTAAAACATAAAATGATTCACGAAAATTAAAAATTTAAGAAAAATGAATTTGTAAAAATTTTATATGGGAAGAATAAATTTAAAAATATGCGGTAATAGCCGCATTGAGTCATAGACTAGAACACGGCAGTGAACTAACTTCCCTATGGCGCACACGGCTAATACCGCAACCCTTGTCAGAGGCCACCATATTGTAGTCAGACATAATAGTACCCCTTTCGCGGCTTAGCACTGAAAGTGTTAACTTTTGAGTTCAGCAGTATTTGTTTTCAGAAGATGCATGTAAAAATTTTCTTTCAGAAAAAAATAAGTATTGTAATTAAAAATTTTGTGGTTTTCTCAAAGGAAATCACTTTGATGCATGGACTCTTTTACAAGGAACCTTTTATCGCGATGAGTGGAAAAATAGTGCATATTATTATGAAAAATAAATGTAAAAAATACAGTTGCAGTATTTTTAGACAAGTTACAAATACTTTTGTTCTATCATGATATAACTGTGTTTTGCTTAAAAGGTCTGGAATACAATATTTGAACACTGGGATTTTTGGAACTGAATCAAAATATGTTCTATGGCCATAAAAAGAGTTAAGTAAAGTTTTTATTTATTTTTTTTAAACTTCGTAGATCTATACATTGAACTGCTCCACATTCTCTACTAACTTATCTTGTCAAACAGATCCTATTGTTACTAAACACATACATTTTCAAATTTAATACAATAACAAATAACTTGTTCAAAGCATTGTGCAGTGGCAGAAATTATTTTACAATTTAGGTAAATGTAAATTTCCAACTTTTTGTTCCCACCAAGTTATTAGAACTGAGTGATTCTAACTTAGAAATGAAATAAAAATTTGGATTTTGAGTTGTAAACTTAGTATTACTATATAAATATTTGTCTAGTTTAGTTAGCAAAATTAAAACAATTAACCTTTTGAATCCCAGGTATAGCAGAGCCAGGCATTCCCCCCAGCACGGGTTTTTTTGCTAATTTGCAGACTACATTTTAAAAGTTTGTACAAAATCTAAAAATGAAGTAAACATAATAATATATGTATGTGTTTTGTTCAGAAAGAACAGGAGAAGCTGAAAATAGTATAAAAAATAACATATAAAATTTTTTTTCTAAAAAAATCTAAAAAACCAAAAAAAATTCAAATTTTTACCAGAAATTTCAAAAGCAAAGTTACAGTAAAATTAAACAATTTTTTGTAATCATATATATATATATATATATATATATATATATTGTAGGAAATTCAATTACCTACATAGAAATGTTTATAAAATAAAAAAAATCTTATCACCAAAATGAATTATGTCCAAAAATGCAGTACGTTGTAAAAGTAAAAAATTCAGATTTTAGTGCCGTTCTGTAACATTGCTGAAATTAATCATTTCATTTTACTGAAAATACATATTTATTTTCATTGAGTAAAAACCACAGGCTAAATATTCAAAATAAAAAATAAAAACTTGGTTTTTCAATGTCTAAATATTCAGTTGTCATTGTCACAAAAGGTTCGAGACGGACCCGCATGACTCGCCATAGTAAACAAACATCCAATACTACGCAACAGATGATCTACAAATAATACCACAACAGCTGAAGTTTATCGATCGCTGCAGGGATGCCGTTCCAGCTAGCGCAAAACGAAATATACCAATCGAAAGGACAGATTGTCCCGAACAGAACGGTAACAAACACGGCATATTTCTTCTTCTTACTTCGATTTAGAAAGCGCGGCAAGTTCAAACTATACCACGGATGCGTGGCCGCGTTGATGGGATTCAACAGGTTAATAATATGGATGATGAAATCCCAAATGTTTCGAATAAATACAATTCTAATAAAATACAATCTTCAGTCTACAAAGATCATTAAAGTTTACAAAGATCTTGCATGAGTATTGAGAACAGAACAACAGTGTTTCCTTTTTAAGTTGAAAATTAGATTGTACGATCCTAAGAACTGTACAGGGATGTTTGTTGTTCCTTGTTATTGGAGTTGTTAAATTTGAGATTTAAGTTTATATAAATGTTCACTTTTAAACCCAGTGCATTGGAAACTGAGATTTAATAATTTGTACAGAATTTTAAGTTTTCAAAAAATTGCAATTTAAGAAATCCAAACTTAGAATATATTAGTGTGTGTTAGACTGTACTTTTGGTAGAATAACGTTTTGTACACCCCTTCTGGAGGGAGTAGTGATGGGATCAAATCAAATATCTTAAATAATAAGAGTCGTATGATATAAATTTAATGGTCTTATGTATTTGACGTTAATTGTAAATTTGACATAAAAATTAAGTAAATAATATACAATAGTGGTCAAATTAATCCGAACACAGTGATTTTGTTGTTGTTCCTTTCTACGTTGTGGATGCACTACTTGTGTGTTCTCTGTGTAATGAGAGTTTGTTTTCTTTTTTTATCTAGCAGTTGGCAAACATTAAATAGTGATTTGTGTTATTTATTTAATTTTTATTAAAGATTCATATTTTTAAATTTTGTAATTTGTGTAGTGAATACAATAATAGACATAACTCCAAGAAAACATTACAAAATTGTTACTCTTTTTGAATATACCAGCATGACACAACAACAAATAGCTTCCGAATGTTGTGTTGGCTTAGCTACCGTGAATGCTATTTTAAAACAATTTAATGAAATTGTTCCTCCTTGAATCAAAGAAAGGGCAAATGTGGCCGTAGAAAAAACTACACCAATACAGGATTCGTTAGTGGTTAGAAAAAGTCAAATTGACCCAAAACTATTTGCTGTGGATTTAAATCAATAACTAGCAGCCAATGGAACAGATCTACATGTGACATCAGCTTTTACTGCCAGTAATGTGTAAGAAAAGGTTCATGTGAGTCAAAGCACATGCAAACTGGATCAAAGAAGACTGGAAAAAATGTTGTTTTCCAATGAGTCGAACTTATACATTTAGGGGGAAATAGTTTCATACGAGGGGGGACCCAAAAGTAATGGGAATTGGGCTGGTGAGGAGAGGGGGTCGGCGTAGCCAGTCGGCCGGTGAGGGAGTCTCGAGTTACATTGCTACACGTCAGTGTGCGATGTTTGTTCGCTGTGAGTGGATCAGTTCGTCCATGAGAACTTTTTTTGTGAAAGAGGAGTTCAAACCAGAGGATTTTATTGTAGGATTTGTTGCATGAGAAGAGTTGCAGCCAAACTTGTTCCACGCCTTCTCACAGAAGAGCAAGGGGAGCGCCGACTTCATGCCTGTTTCAAAGCCTGTCTGTGAAGCAATTTTTTACGAAAAATGGTATGACATTGATTGCTCTCCTCCCCCCCTTTTCACCAGGTCTCACTCCCTGTGACTTTTTTTGTTCCCCCGACTCAAAAGGGATATATAAGGTAAACGTTTTGAGACTGTAGAAGAGGTTCAACAAAAATCGCTGGATGGACTAAAGAACATTCCATTAAATGAATATCAACAATGGAAGAAACGATTAGAGAAGTGCATTGCAGTCAATGGTAATTACTTTGAAGGTGACCAAAATTTGGTGTAAAAATATTGAAATATAAAGGAGTTATAGTACAAATTCCTGTTTTTTTTTTGGGTCCCCCTTGTAGGTTAGAAAAGTGTCAAACGAGAAAAGTCACCAGCTTATATCCAAAAATCAGTTGAACATAAACAGAAAAAATGGTTTGCGTTTTTTTTTTCACATTTGACCCCTTCGTGGACAATAACTGTGGATAATATGTTGATACGTGATGGATATATCTAAATTCTGCAGGAAAGCGTTCTAACACAACAAAACAAATTTCCACAATACAACGGCGTGATCAAAGAAGATTTGGTGTCATGCTACACTGCCAAAAAAGTTTTTTTAAAGAAAAAAATATTAAAATGCTCTTACCAGGCAACTTACCAGAACTAAATCGTGTAGAAAATGTTTGGGAAATTGTCAAAAAAGACTCTAAAAAAATGAACCATATGATATTATTGAGTCCATTATATCAATAATTCAGATATATGTTTTCTCAAAGAAATCAAAAATGAATGTAAATACTTGTTGAATCCATGACAAAATTATGTATGTGCAATCAAGAATAAAGGACGACATATTAAATAGGAATATTACATATTAGATTTTACAAATTGTACAGGTAA
This sequence comes from Aphrophora alni, assembly GCA_963513935.1. Taxonomy (NCBI): domain Eukaryota; kingdom Metazoa; phylum Arthropoda; class Insecta; order Hemiptera; family Aphrophoridae; genus Aphrophora; species Aphrophora alni. The sequence continues at coordinate 39,521,182 of OY740772.1, read as the reverse complement.
AATTTGTTTTCAAAATAAATTTCCTTTTGCGTTTAGATTAATTTTGCATGATATTGCATGTTGTCATAAAATACGTTTATTTATATATACATAGATGTACTGTTTGAGGAGTAAAAGGGCCCAGGATCTACAAAAAAGTGTTTGAAAAATTTATTTATTTTCTCATTCATTATGTATTAAAAAACAAACAAATAAAACAAGTCAGTTGGAGTAGCCTTTAACTTTCCAAATATACATAGTACCCGTACAGAAATCTTTGTAATTTGGTAAAATTTGTACTAACATTATCTGTCATTTAAGGAGTATACTACACATCAAAGAAGTACACCAGCACTGATTGAATGGGGTACTTAACTTTATTTTAAGCATATCATTAAATAATTATATATTTTCTAAACATTTTTTCCCAAATTAGCTTTAACAATTTTATAAAATTTAGTTCCTATTAACTTAATACATGTTGAAATGTTAATTGATAAGTTATTCATCAAAAATGATCCATAGATGCTGTCTTAAAAGATTCAATATTAAAAGATAGGTTAAAAGTTTTGTAAAATTTCTAAAATGTGAAGTTTACAACCCAAATCAATACATCAATTACTATGTGACCAACCATCTAATTCATTTATTGTATCATAATATAAGTAAATATATTTGAAATATCAATTATAGTATTCATTAAAGTATTCATGAGGAACTGATTGATAAAGAATGTTTGGTTGGTGCTCAATAGCTACTTCCTGAATTATAGTAAAACCCAATTACGACTTGAACCAAAAATACAGTAACTTCTATCTAGGAAGTAATAAATATTTGTGATTTAGTTTAAAAATAAAGAATGGAATATGAAATACACAAATTACAAAGTGAAATGATACATATATTACAGAAGTACATATAGATAATACAGGAATGTTTAGCAAACTTTATACAGAAGATATGACAGTTGTAGGTGCTTCAAGAACAGGTCTTGTCTTGGATTGAGGCTGAAACATATGTTACACAACATTATTTTCAACATAAAATCAATTGATTTATTGTAAAATATAGTCTATGTGAATTGATAAATATTTTTGAAAATTCTTTAAAATATTGTGTTCATCTTTTGACTTTATTTTTAAATGGTCACCATTAATTTGTTAACCAGCATCTTGAAAATTATAAATGTTAAACAGTTTTTAATACATCAAAACTTCAGTTTATAATAATTATTTTTTAAAAATTAATTATTCTAATTTAAAAAATGGTAACTGTATTTTTGTTTGTTTGTATAAAACTTTTAGAAATACTCTCATTGTTTTATATATCAACTTAAAAATACATAACTTATTTAAGTGGACAAATTTAAACTCTACTGAATGTTATTTTTTTAAGTTATAAAATCATACATGTATGAATACCCAATGAAACATATTAATTATCACCAACCAAAAATATAACCTGTTTCATCAAAACCCATACCACAGTAGATATAAATATCATTCATATTTTGTATCGTCATATAATTTGTAAAACATGAATAGTAATAGAATTTACATTATGTCACGAATATTTAAAAAAAAGGGAAAACAAAAGAGAGTAAGAAGAACTACACTTGGGAGGTAAAGGAAGTCTCTATGGTGAAGAAGAAAAAGAAAGTTTTTTTGAACATTCTATTCAAAACATTCAGAGACAGCATTATTGTTAAAGGTCCAGGAAAATTAAGTGTTTCAGCTAAGTAATTAAAATATAATATTCAAACTTAAAACCATTGGTAAGTTGAATATATAACTTTGTTTATCCATCCACAGAATTGATTCAACATTATAAATTCACCTTTCATTTAGATTATATCCAGCCAAAATAACCAATGAAAATTACAACTCTCACAAAATTCATTAAAGGCCAAAATAAACTCAAAACTGAGAATGAAAGAACTTTTATTAACATAAACAGTGTGGCGATGTTAACCCATGTTTCAACAATTTCTTTATGTGCAAACCTCGCCACATTTCACGAGAATGTTTCGAAAGGGATTTGGTATGATGAAAGGGCTTTGGCAAAAAGACCATTTGCCAGACAAATGAACCGATACTGAATCCCAACCAGCTTTTTTGAATTTTTTAAGTTTAATATTAGTTATAATAATTAATTTGTATAAAACTTATATAATTAGGCTGTTAATCAACGGTTTTTTGGATTGTCCGAATCCGGCAACACGTTTAATTAACAGCCTACAGTAAATTTATATGGTCTCGTTTTGCACAACACCCTGTTTCCCATGACAACCACTCAATTAATTATTTTAGCCTCCCATTAATTTAAATTAGCCACGTCTCCTTAAATTGGTCTCCTCACACTAAACGGACCTCAGTTCAGACGCAGCAAGTGGTACCATAATATGGACTTTGTTTCAAGAACTATTGCATTGTTTGGAGATTATGTGCGCCTAAAAGAAGAACAAATTCAGCTGAATGCCTTTATTACAACAGTAAGAGTTTATAGAATCAAAATATATCCAAATCTAAGGATCATTTTGATTTATTGACGAGTGTTGTTAACTCTCCTAAATTGCAAAGTTCTCGCTGGACATTCGATCGTACATTTTCAATTTTCTTTTTAACAAATTCCCCAAGGGTACAAGGATATACCTCCTTTTGTCTCCTTACAAGTTCATTATAAAGTTGTTGATTGATATGTTTATTCAAACATTCTTTTGAATGGATGTGAGAGACAACTCATATACTTTTCGATATTGGTTTCTTGAATTTATGGTTATCGTTAAAAGACATTTTATGACACAAAACACAACACTTCAACTCAAAATGATGTATGTAAGACAAGTATTATAAATTTAACTGGTCCAATGGGATTTTCCATTCACAGCTCAGGAGGTAGACTCGACAACCCCATATACAGTGCACCATGTTGACTGACATATCCGATTGTATATGAGAGGTTATAACTACTCAAGCATTTTTAGGCTACACCATAATACTCACACTTGGAGAAAAGAAAAAAAAAACTTTTCTAAAGGGTAACTAGAGTTATTTTAAAAAAACATGACTAATTTTTCTGTACTTCATGTCACAGATAAATAATTTTAAATTTGTTGTTTAAAATATTTATTTTTTATTGTTTTAAGTTAGTTTGTTTTGCTTTGTAATGTAATCTGTATGTTATATATAATATGTTGGGTGAAAGACAGGGCTAGATAGTCCTAACCCTGCCTCCAAAAATAAAGACACTTATTATGTGAAAAAGTAAACATTCTCCAATTAACTTTTACTACCCCCAAAAGTAACTTTAGAATAAATGTTTATTTTATTTACGTGTCTATGTTTATTTTAAAATTGTTTGTTTTCTTTACGACTCTTAAAAATATTCTAAATCTTCTGAAAACAAACATTGTACAAACAACACAAAACTTGTTTAATTGTACACAGTGTTTCTGTAATGCGCGAAATATAATTCAGGGAGTGAATTCCTATAAACATATGTCCGGAAACGCTTTACCCCATTTTTTTTTTTTTTTTTTTTACAAATAGTTTATATCTCAAGAACGGCTTAACCAATTGAGTTGAAAACAATAATCAACTGTTCCAATAATCCATTTCATCATTTAAAAAATTTAAACGAGTTAACTTTTTTTGTTAATGGCCACCATTTTGAAAAATATTATTGAAACTAGTTAATTTTTTTCAAACTAGGTCTTTATATTGATCAACACTGTACAAAATTTCAACTCAATCGGTTACGTCTAGAGATATAAATTATTTACTAAAAAACAAAATGGCGGATAGCTTGTAAAGCGTTTCCGGACATATGTTTAAAGGAACTTTTTATTTATTTTGACTGATATAACCATTCTCTCAATTATCTCCACGCATTACAGAAACACTCTGTACAGTTGAAAATAATGATTAATTCACGACAAAAATCATAAAATCACTCCCTTCAGAATGTAACACGCTCAGAACTAAGAAGATAGAAAATGTCTCATCAATGGGTCAAAAAATCTAGAGAACCCTCTAACCTTAATCTTAGATGAATCATCCTTTATCCTTTTCCCTTTCCCAACAGACTTTATATAAAAAAATATAAAACATCTGTGGTTCAACACTCGGCACAGATCCATCCCAGGTTAAAACAATTCAGTCTTCTTTTTATACTCTACTGATTGAGAAAGTGAAATGTTTACGAAATATTTCAGAATGTTAGTGTTTTTGTGTGTGTTTTCTTACTTGTATACTATTAGGTAATATCAAGGACCAATACTTTCCAAGGTAAGCCTGTCTCCTGTCCATACGAAATCTAGTCTAATAGGCAATGTGCTCTATTAAACTCTAACCTATATATTTATTTACTTTTTATAATTGTATTTCAGTTCATTTTAATTGCAGTTCATTTTAAATATGTTTATGTCCTCCTCAAAATTCGACACAAGAAAACAACAGACTGAAGTTGTACAGGTTGTGGGATTGAATCATGTCATAACTTATCAATGAATGATTGTTATTTATCAAGGAAATTTAAATTTAGTTTACATTTAAATCAGTCCAGTAACACTTAAAAAAGGATCAACTTCATTAAAAAATATATAGATTAGACTAATTTAATTACCATAATATAAACATGAGAAGGTATGACTCTTTCAATTAGTTCTGAGATTTGTTGTTGTGTTATAGTTTCTGGTGTAACAATAAGTTTAACCTGTGGTAGAGCAACAAGACCTGAGAGCAGAGGATACAGGTTGTACTCCAGTTTCTGGAAGGACTCGGGCAAGACTCGGAATTGCATCTGAAACATTTGACAACAAAAGTTGTGTTAAATGATTTATGGCAGTGAGCAACTATATTGACAGTTTAGTAATTCAGAGAACATTCAAAAATTAGATAATAAGAGTTCATCCCACTGTAGTAACTTTGATAGTGGATACCTTTAGAGTAATATTTCTCTTCTTTTTTTTTTTGAGCTGAAGATCTCTTTATTAAAATTTAGAATATAACGAGCTTCTGAAATATCACAATCTTCTTACTAAGAAACTAATCCATAAGTAAAAACCTTTGATACAGTAAACTCCCTCTTGTTCAGACAGCTTAGGATCGGACCCCTGTCCGAACTAAAAAAAGTCCAAACCATCAGAAGTAAATGGAAAAATGTCTAAGTATGTTGAATAATTACAGTTTTCGTGGAAAAATTCCTGCTGCTTAAGTAAAATGCTGTTTAAGCTGCATTATTACAGATGTTTACTACACTAGAATAAAACTAGACTATAAGTGTTTATGTTTACAGTACTAAAACTTGGTTTCTGACATCTTCTCGATAATGGCGTTGCAAGAAAGACAATCACACAACTTATTGGTATAAACACTTTCACATCTTTAATTTATACACCATATATAAAAAAAAAACACAGCTGACTATATTACACCAAAAGAATAAAATCAAAACGATTATAACCTACAACAGAAGAAAAACACTTAAAATTAGTCTGTGAGTTTTTTTGCTTTTTTTTATTCAATAGATTTTGTGTGTGCAAAGTCCCACCATTTCTTTATGAACATGACATCGGCGGCCAAAGCTTCTTTTTGTTGCTCAATGTGGGTGGCTAACACATTTAACTTTTGTTCCGTAGACACGAAATTACGTTTCTGTTTAACACTCATTGTAAAGAAACTTTAAAAAACACTACTGAATAAAATTATATCTGTAGTCTCGCAACCAAAAATATATACTGTACAGTAGTATAGTACTGAAGGGTAACAACTTTACACAATAACGTTAAATGCACGTCCTCACAGTAGCAAAAAAACTAGCGATACTGAACAGAAAACTAAATCTACAGCGCTATATCAGTAGGTTATACTTTTTTGTTTATGCTGGCTCCAGACAAAGCACCGTGGCGTGTGCATGCGAGTGCATGACTCATACGCAGGTGGCCGTCCAAACCATCCAAAGTCTGAACTAAGCGGATCCGAACGAGAGAGTCTACTGTACTTATTTTATTAAATGGTTCTGACAACAAATTTTTAAATACTTAACAAGCTCGCTACGGTATGTTATCCGAATCAAAATAGTTAAGATCATTTTACATTTTTACTTAATAGCTCTAAACATAGAACACATACACAGAGTGTTTATTACCAATGCTTACATACAACACACATTATTTATTATTTTAATTTATATTGGCTAACCTGTTTATGACCAGCAAACATGAAAGCATCACTTGGCTCAATGTTCAGACTGACATTAAGTAGTCCCAAGGTATTGTTATGTAGTATATATGCAACAGGTAATGGAGTGCGTACCCAGCCATGAGCAGGCATACTTAGTTCTAAGCGTAGAGGACATGCATTTATATGCACAGTTGGCAATGGTACATGCATTACACTCACTTCGCCATTTTCCCTTCAAACAGAAGAGACAATATATATATTTATCTTATATAGTTGACACAGTTGGTATATAAAATGAATGCATAGAATTTTTTTATTGATGTTTCAATATTTGATTAGGTTGTGTTTTTGTTCTGCTAAACAATATTTTATTTTTCATTATTTGGTTGCTTTAACTGTTTCTTGATTTGTTTTCACTAATACAGAAGTTCTTCAGTTTTAAACAATTGAAACTCTAAACATTAAAAATTGTTCAATGGAACACAAAACACATATCTGATAAGGCTTATCATTATAATTATTATCTGTATACAGTAACTTGGCGGCTGGGGGGGGGGGGACGGTTTGGGGCGCTCGCAGGTAGCCAAAGATTCAGACGCCAAGTTACTGTATACAGACTATATAATGGTTTACAATTGCTACAAAGGTAAAAAAAGATAATTATTTCCAATATTTAAAATAATGTGTCATGAGTAAATGTGCTGGTTATAAAACTAAATGAGCTTAAAAAAAAACTAGTTTTTACTTTTTTTATTTAAAACATCCAATTATTTTAAAAATGAATTGAAAGAAAACAACAAACCATTAATGTAAAAAGTTAAGTACGGTTTGCTTTTAATATTTTAAAATATATGAAATATATCACAATCTCCAGATTATCAAATTTCGTCTAAAATGTGTGCTTTATTCACATTTGTTTTTTAAATCTCATATATATTTTTTCCTTATTGTTTTAAAGTTAAAAAACCTCTTGGTCTTCATCGTCTTATACAAGAAAATAAGACCCCCTAACCCTCGATTACTCTAAGAGCATAAGGATGGAAAGAGAGACTTGACAGGAAAGATGATAGACAGGTACCTAAGACTAACAAAAGACTACATGGAAAAAGGTATAGATCCAGATAGGTCCTCTTGCGATTTACACACCCCCCTACTCACTGTTTTCTATGCCCGATAAGTGAGCCCACTTTTTAAATTTTGGATACTTGGAATATACAGTTTCATCAGTCATATTATAAAAAATGTTCATAAATTTGGATAATTGAAACTCTTTGTTCACCTCCTTAAGGAATTTTTACCAAAACCTAATCATTCTTTAGGGACATTTGCACCATTCCAAAATATTTGCTTAATCAAAACTGAATTAGTCCTTTAAATAATGAATAATGTGTGAATCATTTTTCACCTTCACATTATATTTACCTCTAAGCATTACAAATTGAGTTAAAAATCTGACTATAATAATAATACTTTAGAACCTCATTACACTGGACCTAACTAAAAGCCAGACTTCGTTTAATCCAGAGAGCTTTAAAAAATAATAATGCTGATAAAAAGATAAGGTGTGAGCATGTGACCTCTTCCTATAGATATCATTGGCAAATTGTTGATCTACTATGACTTTAGCAGCTTTCACTATCCCTCTCCAAAGATTCTCTTTGTTTTTGCGGGAGTTTGCATGCATGTATACCCTTCACAATCCGTTAATATCTGTGGTTCTGTTTATTATGATGGATATCACATCTGGACATCTTGTATTTCACTGTTGTTTTATTTAATTAGTGGTGGAAATGTTTAGATACCGGTATTGTTTTCCCTTTTTGCTGTGAAGTTGTTGAGTAAGCTTCCCAGAAGGAAAGACATGTAAACACAAGGAGCTTTCATTCTCTCTCTCTTCATGACAAACTATGTGCTATGAAGTCGTTTATAAATGGTTTTCCCTTTTTCATTCATCCGGATTAACCATGCAAGGGAATAAATTAAGGTTGTAGCAGTAAAATTATCAAATGTCTGTTCTTTTTCTACAGTGTATTTTAATCATACCATGGCTCACTTTGTATGTAATTATTTAAATCCGATCTTTAATTAGAACCCAAATTAGTCCGGATTTATGAGGTTCTACTACAATAATATTTATTTATTGAATAATTTAAAAAAAAAAAAAAAAAACATTCTCTACAGTACTGCCTCGTTTATCCGGACCTCGTTCAACCGGATGTCCGGATTATCCGGAACAAAAAATATAAAATTTAATCAAGGATAAAATAAAGCAAAAGCTTAAAGTTTCAAAATATTTTAATAATTATTTTGAATAATATTTTGAAACTTTAAAGCTTTTGCTTTATTTTATCCTTGAATATGGAGTTTCAAGTAATATCTGCTATTACATTTAAATGTTGATAAAAACGTGATTTCCTCAACACTACAGTGTCGCCTTAAGGTAGTAGGGCGAATTGTTGATGCGCTGGGAAGAGAAAGTGGAGGAGCAATGACCTCTGTGTCACCATCCCCCTACTCCGATGCGGCACGACAGTGATCTTGTCTATTGTCTACGTTGGCGGGTAGTCTGTCACATGCTAGCGACCGGAATACATCATTACCATATCGTGCTGTGCAGTGTTTAGTTTCTTTACATTTTTGATCGGATACGGTTAATAGTATTATATACGTGTGTTAACGTTTGTGCCTGGAGATTTTCGACGAAACGAAAACGTAATGTGCTTACAATGGCCCAAAAGTTAGACGCATTGAATCGTATAGACAGGGGCAAATCTTTAAATAAACTTGCTGCAGAATTCGGCATAGGGACATCAACTGTTTCAATTGGAAAAAAATCGTAAATCACGTTTACGTGATCGTGCCGCATTTAAACGTCACACCAAATTAAAACAGAGGAAGATAAATGACTTTTTTGTAAATAACAACTAAACCCTGTGTAAATATTTCAGGTGTGTAAATAAAATGTTTTTCATGATTTACAGTACATTATGTAATTTCTTGTATTGTGTAAATTGAATGACTGTGTAAATATTGTGTTTTTCATGACCAAAAGGAAATTATAAATGGTAAGTTATCATTTTATATTTTGTTTTATTTATCTTTGTATAATTTCGGATTATCCGGATTTTTGATTAACCGGATCACTTCCGGTCCCAATTAGTCCGGATAAACGAGGTTGTACTGTACTTGATTAATAAAAAGCTTTCACCACCAGTTCTTGACATAATACATGACCAAATTTACTAAACAGATATTTAAAAAAATGGTCTAAGAGTACTTCCTAGGAGCTCAAAATGCCTAGAACCACTGAAGACATGGTATTGCAATTTTAACATCACAATACTTACTTTATTTCATAAATAGAAATTAAATTATTTATAAATTCATCACGATAAGATCTACAAATTGTGTAGACTTTGAAATGATCAACTAAAGCCTCATTCTCTCGAAACATATATTTTGATGAACAAAATGTATGACACCTAAATACTTATTTAATCTAAAAAACATATGTGATTTAAAGAGTGTAGAAATGTTTGAGTCTTTACAAATAATACATCAGAAGTAACATGCATATTAGTAGAGTAAATATGGTCTAGGGTTAGAATCAAAACAGTACTTTATTAAATGTATGCCTACCTGCTCCAATGTATGACAAAACTACCTAATGGTAAGGCTTGCTCTGAAGGTTGGTTTACAACAAGACAAGCAATACTAGACCCACATTCTCCTTGATTCAATGTAATGCCTGTTAGTTGACACTTGTATTCTCCTAATTCCAAGCTTACTTCATCAGGCTGCAAGAAATTTAAATATTAGTTAGTATTTTAAAAATTAATATTTTGTACAAATTCTGTCATCTACTCATATACACAAATGAAACATTATTTGCCATTCTAAGCTTCACCATATACATGATATTTGTCAAGTTTCATTCCCATCTTTGGAAGCATATATCTAAACTAGAAGAAGAAAGGAGAGGTTTTTAACAATCCAGAAGTATTTATTGCCACCTCTCATAAAATGATGGTTCAGGAGTTGTCGGTTTAAAAGTTAACATGTATTTAGATTATAGACATTGTTACAGATTTAACATGTTCGCTATCGATTGACAACTATAGTTGACGTCAAAGTATTTCTATATGACCGATCCATTGGACCTGCCTTTCTAGTAAACTAATCTTACCCACAGACCAAACTTTTAAATTTACTTTAAGATAAATTAAGGTCTAAATAAATTTAAAGTTGGAAAATGAATTATTTGTATAGATATTTGAGGTAAACACAATCAAATATAACATTGTAATAAAAATTGTATGTTTATTACAAAGTCTAAAAATACAAATGATACCGTACAGTTCGACTAGAAGACTATTGATTAATGCGTACCATGTAGTCGAGTTTAGGTGTAAACAAAAGGTTGCGAACTGCAAGTGAAAAAATATCCCACACACAGGGACCAAGTGTCCAGTATAGTTGATGAACATTCCTGTTGACCGACAAACAAAAACCAAGTCGATAAAATAGACCATACGGTTGTAAAAGATCATAATGAAGCTAAGTGTTCACATCAACGATAGTTGATATCAGTCTGCTGGAATCAGCCCACGCATTATCTATAGTTGACGCCGGTCTATTGGGAAGTTCGACATGTCACGTATAATTGATGTTGGTCTGTGGTGATGGTTTTTATTTAACTTGTTGGGTAGCGAACGTGTTAATGCATCCTAAATCGACCATAAACTAAATTATTATTTTAAAATTTGTCTATAGTTTCAGAACCTGAGCTGGTGAACGTTAGAAAAACACAAGTTTTAAAATCTAAATAATTTCTAAACATTACATACAACCTCTGTTTTTCAATATCTCTCGACATGTTTGAGTCTTACGTCATGGGGTGATGCAATAGTGCCGCCATATTTTGGTGTTAAAATCCTGTGCTGTGTGGATAAAATTTTTTCTAGGTCTGGACTCCGGTAGCATGTCATGTGAGATTTTATTTGATTTGTGTTAGTGCTAATATATTTACTATAAGGCAAGAAGAAAAAATTTTACAGTTGAGAAATTGTGTTGTGAAGAAGTATGAAAAATTTCTTTATTTCATAAAATGTTGCGACATGTGGACATAAATGTACTAAAAGTTATCAAAAATGAATTTGAGGTAAATAGTGGCTCGTCAGAATCTCAAAGAGTTCAAAATCATCAAAAAGTTTATCAGGAGCATCTAAAAGTTTAGGCTGCCATTTAGGTAGTGCCGAGCATGTCTGGTCCCCAGTGATGGAAAATGATTTGGAAATCATAGATGTGGATACTAGTAAGCCTGGTGATGATGAAGCGCTATGGTGCAGTTATTGCGAATATATGAGAGAATCAATTATTGCATTTGGTGATCGGCGACTATACATTTCAATACAATGTTTTATTGTATTCTTGCAACATTTGGATATTCATGCCACATTTGTCACTGACTGTGCTTTGAGAAGGGTGTGAAGCAGACCACAGGCAGAGTGATTCTGAAGCTTTGCCAAGAGTTTCCGGAATTCAATGTCGAATGTTTTAAGTTGTGAAGTTATTGTTGGAGTAATTAGTCTGTCGGACAGATACCATCATTGTCAAGATCAGTGAAAACATGATAGTCAATACACATGTGCCCATCATATTATTTACAGATTTAAATATCGACCCAAACTGAACTTACACGCTTTGAGCTTTATGATAACATATGTAATAATTCAAAAATGCTCGTGAGGTTACTTTAATTATTTATAATTATCTTATTAAATTGCTCGACTTTAGGGCGCCAGGTTTGCTTTAGCATACCAATTTAGAAAAAAGAATGAATTTAATTATTTGAAAGAAAGAAAAAAATCTCTGGGGTCGCAAGTTCTTTTTACAGTGTACTTACAGTGGATTTTGGTTTTAAATGAGAACACTTTGGCTGAAATGTTACAAAGAAAACATTTATTAAAGACAAGTAAGTTTTTATACATTAGCATTTGTTATAGAGACATATATCATGAAAACAACTATAGCTATCATCTTAGTTAAATTACTTTTTATCTTCTCAGAGGGAGAACTGATCTTTTATTCTTTGAATTTAAAATTGACTCTAAGTTGCAACTAAAATTGATTTTATGAATAAAAACAAATTGAAATTCCTTTAATAAGGTTAAATATGTCATCAGACATTTATTTCTTCTTTACATAAAAAGAAATTGCTATCCTTTATATATCAAATTTATATAATAAAAGTTAAGATATTAAACATTGTAAATTTCTATACAATAACAGAGTAAATATAATGTGTTATTTAACACTAGTTACCAGACCATAGTCATTGTACATAATTCAATGATGTTCCTGCAGCGTCCTAAAAATGCCATCGTTGGGTCCGTGGCGAAGTTGTATTTGCACCTCACGAATGTTTATAAAAAGAAAATCTGTTTATACATTAGTCCATTCTACAATTTGTAACTGTTCATTTTCCGACCGCATTACTATGACACACGCTAATTGTTTATTGTCTATTCGCGTGAACACGTCTAATCAATTTAACTGTTCAAACAGAGTTTTAACACACTCTCACTCTTAATCGACCAACGATTAAATTCTTTACATTTTCTATTTTACTACATATCAAATTATTACATCGCACTATGTCCTTTCTTTCCTCAACTCTTCAAAACACATCTTTTCCCTCCAAGCTCTGGACTTCAACCTTTTTAGAACACAACCTGTCACTCCTAACGCTGGACTAAGACTGCTGTTGCCATGAGGCAAATTCTTACTTCCGAAAGCGTTCTTTCCGGTTACTGTTCACACATTTTACCGCACTGCCGTAAAATACAAATAATTTACATTTTATAACAAACAAACTAAATTACATTAAAATTAAACATAATAATTCATACTGTTGTCTTGAAAATCCATTTTTCTTTTATTAATGACGTTACTAAATTTAAATTATTATTTGAATTTATTATCTCTTTGGCTTAACCGCGTCTTTTAAATGAGTCTATTTTAAAATCTGACTTTTCACATTGTCACAAAACCCCACAAGGTTTGTATTTCAATACAGGTATTGGAATACAAAGCTTTTATATATATATATTTCAAATCGAAAAAAAATATTAATGGATGTTCAAGACATTTCATTTCAGAAGCTAAGGACCTCATGAAAGAAAATAAGTATCCCTAGTATACTTAATTTAAGAAAGATTCTCTTTTTCTTATAAAAACTAAAAAATCTATTTGCTAAAATCCTATTTCATTATTTTAATTTGTTAGCGTTATATTAACTCATTGCAAAAAAAAAAATATTATACGAATCAATTAGTGCTAAGTCTTATCTCTATTTATACAATAAAACCCATCATCAGTTTCCTTTCCAACCTTGTTGGCTGAAACTTTCCATCAACATTTTTTGTTGACAGGATCCCGTCACTCAAAGCTTATCTCCCAGACAGCCGTCTGTATATTTTCCTGCCATCTAGCATTTCCTTTCCCACACTTTACTTTTCTGCCAAGACGAAATTTCTACATCCTTTGAAAATCTACCTTTGACTCTAAATATTCATCTGAATAATTCCTTCAACTTAATACAATTAAAATTTAAAACTTCTCATTATCATTAACATTATTACAAAATTATTTACTTATTACTCAACATTGCTTCAATTCACCTTAAAACTTTTCAATTCAGACTTTACATTATTATCTATTTTAGTTTAAATCCAATAACTATTTATTCTTACTTAAAATCTCAATTCTCCTGTATCTTGCTGGGATAACATGTTAACTACTGATTCTACAATTACCAAAAACTCTTTTCTTCAACTAAAATTCAAAAATATAATATCATCATCATCAAAAAAAATAAAATTACTTACAAAACTCATCTATTTATCTCAAAATTACTTCTTTACAATTGTATTGTCTCTCAGTATCCTATCTTAAAATTATTTCCATCTTATCTTTCATATTTTAATAATTCAAGTTGCATTAATCCCCAAACAAAATTCTTCATAAAATAAAAAAAAACTCCTTATTATTTACCTATATATTATTTCATAAATAATCTCCTTATTTCAACGTAGCTTCCTTCAAAAATCATAATAATCGCCGTATTTCGTAGACTTCCTTAAATCTCCTCTTGTTTCATTAAAATCGTCGCATATTTCCTTTATTTCATTAAAATCGTCGCATATTTCCTTTATTTCATCGTAGTATTCAAAAAACCTCTTAAAAACTAAAATTTACCATTAATGCAACCTAACTACTCTTTTTATAAAAGCTTATTAACAGAACAACTTCATTTTAAATACCACTTTACTCAACAATTCGGTAAAGTCATCATCTTCTTATAAAAAAAAACTCAAAAAATCTCTCATTTAAAATACTTCCTATTAAAATCTCCTTAGTCATCTATTACTTGTATATAAAAAAACTTCAAAAAATAATAAATTTTACATTGTTTTCCCAGCTAACACCGTATTTCATCAAAATCTTTAGACACCTTTATCAATAACTTCTCACAATCGTCTATTGTTTTAAATTCAAACATTATTTATTAAAAATCATTAATTATTTATTTCATTTATAAATCTCATCAAAATCTCTCTTATCATTATTAATTTATTATTCCTTCCTTTAAAAAACAAAAACTTAACCTCCTTTACTCATCATTTAACATCAAAAAAAAACTTAAAAACTTTATTATTATCTGTCTTGGCAAAACTCACATAAATTCTCAAACTTTACACAACTATTCTTCATATTTTCAAACCATAAATCACTTAAAACTAACAATTTTTTATCATTTTATTATTAAATAATTCTTAATATTTAAAACATCAAAACATACAACTTATCGTTTTACAATTTAACATCTAATTACCTACTCTAATCAGTTAATTAACATTTTTACAGTTTTATAAAACTTTTCGTTTTATTTTATAAAAAAAAAGAAACTCTCCTTCCTGTCACGTCCGATTTATTTCTAGGCTTTGTTTCTTAAACAAACCCCCTCCTTTCACCATGTAAGCATTGTCCTATTGTCCCTTGACGACTTCCCTCAACATCTGTTTCTACTTGTTAGAATAGACCCAAAAAAAAACTTTTCCTATATCTATGAAAGTTTATGACACTTACAAACATAAGTCATTGTTTATGTTTTTTGCCCAAAATTACATGTGACAGAACTTTAAACAACTACGTTGGATTTTTTGATAAGTTTTCCAATTAACTCTAAATCACTACCTTCTAGAAATGATATCTTAGGCCCTGATCATATCACTTCTCGAACATAGCTACATCCTGCCTCGAAAGACAGTTCGCCTACCAAACTTTATATTTTACAATATAATCAAGAACTCTATGTTCTCTCTTAAACTTCTTCTACTAAATTTCTGTATTTCTCAACACAAAATAAGAACTCTTTGTTCTTTAAACTTCTCAAAATTGTCAAAGTTTTAACTATATTTCATTTACATAAGTCGTATGACAATTTTTTTGTTTTTATTTTTTGTATTTTGTTTTTTCTTATTTTATTTTTCAAAACTCGGCCGGGTTTCATCATTGTCACAGCAAATAAATAATACTCCTCTGTTCTGATGATGAAGTCCTGCCGAACGTCGATTAATAAAACCACCCAACGTTCCATTTTTATTTTATTTTTTTATTTATACCTTTTTTATTTGTTTTTTTTTTATGAATTTTTTGTTTATTTTATGCATTTTTCTTCCTAACTTTCCCCACTTTCCTATCCTTCTGATGGTCTAATATTTTACATGTGTCCTTCTGATCACACTCTGAACTCTAACACAAAGTAACATGTTATGACTTCAAAATATGCAGTGGTTGAAATGCGATATCCCTACTTGATTCGAAATACCGCCCACCACACACTTCAAACCCATAACACGCCCTTCATGTAGTCCCAGAATGCCCTATTCACACGAATAAAACATTCTTTTTACTACACAAACTCCTACCTCCTCCCAATCCTTCTGATGGTCTAATATTTTACATGTGTCCTTCTGATCACACTCTAGACACTTACATTGAAGTATGCATTATGATCTTCAGATGTGAGAAGGTTGAAATGCAAAATTCCTACTTTATTTCAGAATAAAGCCCCAATCACACCTTTCAACCATAACACACCTTCAATGCTGTCTACATGCTTTATTCCTAAGAATAAAACATGTTTTCTACTACATAAACTCCTACCTCCTCCTAAAATGTTCATGTACTCCTTAAATGCACATACACGAAGAAAATTTTAAAATTCATAAAAAATTTCATTCAAATCGTATCATCCGAAGTTGAAATAATGTTTATTTTACCAATCTTATTATTAGCATCGTCGATTTTCTGTTTATGTAATCCTTTCTAGATGTTATTATTCAAATTCAAAAAGAAAATTTTATTTTTAAAGTTTATTCTAAATTCTTTACTCAGAAATTTACTTTTAATTCTATTAAAGTTATTTAAGTAATCTACTTTTGTTCTTATTTACTTTATTTAAAACCAATTATCCTTTATTTAAGTAGTTTTTCATTTGAAAACGCAAGTTAATTTTCGATTATACGTCAAACGTTTTTTATTTTCCTAGACAGCATTTTGGTAACACCCTATATTTCGTCTCAATGTCATGCATAGGAATTTATACCTGACTAAGGAATAAACAATTTCCCCTTTGTGTATAGAGACGCAATTCTTTATCTGTTTACTACTGATAAGAAGTGAACCTTTTAGCTCCAACTAGATTCTATTTCTCTCGTCATTATTGAATATTTTATTGAATCCACCTACTTAATATTGAATACTATTTCTTCAACGTTACTCTGAATCCTCGCTTCGAACTAACTATCTTATCTATGTCACGTAAAATCAATATTTATTCCTTTCATAAACACACTCGGTTATTTACTAACAATCTTGCATCTTTCACTTAGCAAATACCTAAACGTTTCTAAATATTATTTCTTCTATAAACATATAAAGTTATTCACTGCTATAATCCAGCGTCTTTACTTTAACAAATACTGAAACCTTTCTTAACTAAAACTTCTAACATTTTACGCTTAGCTTATAATTACTTTCTATATTTCTGTCTTAGCTTACAAAATTTATTAGTACACACAATTTATTAATATTCATAACTCTTAATTATTCATTATCAAACTTAAACTTATTTATTAACAAAATTCTTATTCTATTAATTATTTTTCAAAATCAAGTCCTTGTGTTTATAAAAATGTCTTTACATTATTATTAGTCATTCCAAATTTCATTTTATTATAACTCAATTATAAATTATCCATTTGTTTTCGATGGTTCCCCGATTGGTGAAACATTTTGTAAAATATAGCCTGCATTCTTAACATAATTACAACGTTAACTACTTCTGTCCACATGGACAGTTTGTCTAGCCCATTCATTACAATAGAACCTTTCTTAACAAAGGATTCCCCTCTGTTATTGTCTCGGAGTATTGACAAAATACTTCTCTCTTTCTCATTCTCAGGCATACCATCACCCCTCCTTCCCTCAAACATCTTAGAATCTAATGACCTAATTTCAACATCTGTTCGTTCAGGAATTCTAACCCCACCATTCTTATACACTAGTACAAAACCTTCTTTTACTATTTCTACATTTTTACTTTCAAGATTATATTTAAAGTTACTTTTTTCACAAAAACTTTTAATTTCTTGTTCTTGTATTCTAAAAATATTTCTAAATTCTAACATCGCATATTTTTCAAAATCTACAATCCTATGGTAAACTCGTTTTTTAAGATAAACAGCTGATTCCTTTATTATTAGATTATTTACTTTTACTTTGTTTTTCAAATTACTTATACCTATTCCAACCCCACTAGACATATTAATTTCAACATTATTTGCTGTTTCTGGATATACCTTGTTACCTAACCCATTATTCATCTTTTTAGCAATTTCTTGAACACAGTCATTTACACAATTATCCTCTATTATTATCAAATCATTTGACATGTTATTTATTTCATTAAAACTGTTAATTTCAATTTCAGCTATTGCTTGATTTAAATTATTATCTAAATTATTAATATTTTCTACTAAAACACCTTCTACACTATTAATCTGTTCAAATTCTACTTTTTTCTCACAATAGCTTACTTCAATTTCTACTTTATTATTAGTCTCCATTACATTGATTTCCATTTGTTTAATTTCCAATTTAAGATTCTGTTCTGATTTTACATAATTTGGTTTTAATTCAACCCTCATTTCTTCAAATTTTTTACACATTGCTTCTTTTAAGTTTAAACTATCTTGTCTTAGCTCTAATTTAGCCTGTTTCAGGTCATTATCTATCTTATCAAGTTTAACATTATTCTGATCAAGTCTAACATTAAAATTCTCTAGTTTTTTATTAATTTCTAGCTTATTCTGATCAAATTTATTACTTATTTCTTTTAATTCCAAATTGTTTTGATCAAACCTATTATTTATACATTCAAACTTCTTATCATTATCTCGTCTAAATTCTAGATTATTCTGTTCAATTTTATTATTTGTTTCTATTCTACTTTGTTTAATGTCATTACTTATACATTCAAATTTTTTATCATTGTCTTTCCTAAATTCTAAGTTATCTTTTTTCATTTCAATTAGCATTTCTATCATTAACGCCTCATTTTGAGATTTTTTACTCTCATCTAACCTATTTGGTTCCATTATCCTAACCTGCTCAATTACCCTAACCTGTTCAGCCCTTAGATTATTATTATTATTATTAGTACCCTCCATTTTCTTTAAATTTTGATCTTCTTTTACCAAATTACTATTTTTATTTATTAAATCACTTGAAACCTTATCTTTTCCATCAAAATCATTAACCCCACCATTCTTCTTAACTTTTAAATTTTCAGTATTATCTACCTCATTGTTTACTTTATTATTATTACTATCTAAATCTACATTTTGATCTAAAATACTTTGTCCCTGTTGATAAAACAATTCATTACTACTATTACTTTGTGTTGTTATAGAATTTTGATTTCCTAACCCTACCTGTTCATCATTATTATTAACATTTACAATTTCTGACTCCTTTTTTACCTTACTATATTTAACACAAAACATTTTTTAAAAAAGAATCTTTCTTATTATTAATGGTAGAGTCCTTACCTTGATTTTTAGTGTTCCCATTACCAAAATCACTGTATTTTTCGACCATAAACGCCCCACGTTGGGCGCCAATTGTAATAATTCAAAAATGCTCGTGAGGTTACTTTAATTATTTATAATTATCTTATTAAATTGCTCGACTTTAGGGCGCCAGGTTTGCTTTAGCATACCAATTTAGAAAAAAGAATGAATTTAATTATTTGAAAGAAAGAAAAAAATCTCTGGGGTCGCAAGTTCTTTTTACAGTGTACTTACAGTGGATTTTGGTTTTAAATGAGAACACTTTGGCTGAAATGTTACAAAGAAAACATTTATTAAAGACAAGTAAGTTTTTATACATTAGCATTTGTTATAGAGACATATATCATGAAAACAACTATAGCTATCATCTTAGTTAAATTACTTTTTATCTTCTCAGAGGGAGAACTGATCTTTTATTCTTTGAATTTAAAATTGACTCTAAGTTGCAACTAAAATTGATTTTATGAATAAAAACAAATTGAAATTCCTTTAATAAGGTTAAATATGTCATCAGACATTTATTTCTTCTTTACATAAAAAGAAATTGCTATCCTTTATATATCAAATTTATATAATAAAAGTTAAGATATTAAACATTGTAAATTTCTATACAATAACAGAGTAAATATAATGTGTTATTTAACACTAGTTACCAGACCATAGTCATTGTACATAATTCAATGATGTTCCTGCAGCGTCCTAAAAATGCCATCGTTGGGTCCGTGGCGAAGTTGTATTTGCACCTCACGAATGTTTATAAAAAGAAAATCTGTTTATACATTAGTCCATTCTACAATTTGTAACTGTTCATTTTCCGACCGCATTACTATGACACACGCTAATTGTTTATTGTCTATTCGCGTGAACACGTCTAATCAATTTAACTGTTCAAACAGAGTTTTAACACACTCTCACTCTTAATCGACCAACGATTAAATTCTTTACATTTTCTATTTTACTACATATCAAATTATTACATCGCACTATGTCCTTTCTTTCCTCAACTCTTCAAAACACATCTTTTCCCTCCAAGCTCTGGACTTCAACCTTTTTAGAACACAACCTGTCACTCCTAACGCTGGACTAAGACTGCTGTTGCCATGAGGCAAATTCTTACTTCCGAAAGCGTTCTTTCCGGTTACTGTTCACACATTTTACCGCACTGCCGTAAAATACAAATAATTTACATTTTATAACAAACAAACTAAATTACATTAAAATTAAACATAATAATTCATACTGTTGTCTTGAAAATCCATTTTTCTTTTATTAATGACGTTACTAAATTTAAATTATTATTTGAATTTATTATCTCTTTGGCTTAACCGCGTCTTTTAAATGAGTCTATTTTAAAATCTGACTTTTCACATTGTCACACATATTTCAAACATATCAGCCAATCGAACCTCCCACAACTCGGGTGATACAAATATAGATTTAACTTTCACCCGTAATATTGATGTCTTAATATTAATTGATGATGACTTAATCTTGAAGAGATATAAATTTGTTTAGAATTAAGAAATATAATTTCATACCCATACTCTACTTTACTTTGACAATACCTATCATACAATATGTATTCTAAACCCCTAAAACTTGCAACTGAGACCCCACACAGTTCCATTAGATTTTTTATTTTAAGTTTAATAGGACTGTACATCACTAAATAATGTGATATAATCTGTGCAATAGATTGAATAACTACAATATATGTTTGTATTTATATAGACATTTGATTACTTGTAACTTCAAATATTATAATAAATACAAAATAAAAGCTAAGCTATTTTTCCTCCTCATTGTTTAGTAAGTACACTTAAAATACAAAATACATTTTTGATATATGTTGGGAGCAGAATAGCTTAATTAAGTGGAACATGTGCTTATCTCGCCACAGTTCATACTAGTGAACTGTCAGAGGTTATGATGGCTTGAGCCCAGTTGTTGGTATTTCCGTGTGTTACCTTCTCTCTGTCTTCATTAATTTAAAGTACGGTAAACATAATAAGCAACAAAAACAAAAAATACTATGTGTTCAAAATTTCTCCCATAAAAAATGGAATTACAGAGTTGTAGATGTGGTTGGATCTTATTCATAGCTTGTCACCATTTATTCCTGTAAATAACTATTTACTTTGTCTTCAAAGAGCTGAAATTTTTTAAATATATGTAATTGTAATCTAAAAGATGGACTTCAAACACTCTATATTTGGCTTGCTTTGAAAAAATGGGTGGAAACATCATGTGTAACAACATGAGTTTATTATTTCATAATCAATATTTTTGATTTATTTCTTACTTACTGACTTATGAAAAAAGTTACTTTGATTGTAACATATAAAGGAAATATTCAATAGAACTTATAATTAGTAATTTTGCTTCATCGTTAAGCAGTCAAAAATGTAGCTTCATTATTTTGTGTAAAGTCATCAATATATTAATTGTCACAAATTACCATGATAAAGTAATGATAAACTACGTTCGATATTACTAAAAAGAATCGATTTACACACAAAAAAACATGAAATAATTTTAAATAAACATGTAAAAAATACAGAAAAATGTTATAAATAATAAAGAAAGTTTCAGAGTTTATTACAGGTAATAAAAGCATATGTCAAATAATAAATTTGTAACAAAATAAAATTATGACTAAAAATAACTGTTGTACAAAAAATAGTTATTAGTTGTATATTAAATGATTTGGAGAATGCATTTAACATAGCTCCTGTTTTACTTTGAAAGTATTATGTGTATTCTTTTAAACTGAGTCACAAGACTAAAATTCGGATACAAGGAATGTTCATGAAATGAGTTTTGATTCAAGGAAGGTTGTTTGAAAGAGCAGTTTTTTGAGCGAAATATCAGTGACAACTATAAATACAAATTAGAAGATAGTCTGAAATTACAACACTGATAATTTAAAATTGTCATACACTCGAAAATGTTTAAGAAAAAAAAAAAGAAAAGAAGACTAAACATACTTACCAACAATAATTCTGTTTTATGAATAACCACAGGGAATGGAGACAAACAGTCAACTTTTGGACTTATTACAAAAGGTTCTTTTGCAAACAGCTTTCCCACAGGTTCAAACTTGGTGGATAAAAACAGAGTTGTTATATCCATTGCCTTTTCTACAGTCAGATTTAATGCAACTTCTTTTGCACATTGTTCCCCTGTGTAAGTTATATATGATACCTGTATAGAATCAGATATTGATATATAATTATAGATACATAATGATATTAAGTTATATATGATACTTGAATAGAATCAGATATTGAATGTATAATTAACAGATACATAATTATAGTAAGTTATATATGATACCTGGATAGAATCAGATATTGAATATATAATTAACATTTACATAATAAGTTATATTATAATAATGGATAGAATCAGATATTGAATATATAATTCACAGACACATAATGATATACCTGGATAGAATCAGATATTTATTAGATAATTCACAGACACATAATGATATACCTGGATAGAATCAGATATTTAATATATAATTCACAGATACATAATGATAGTATGAACAAGATTAGTAATTTCATTTCATGGGATCAAAAAGCATTTAATTCAAATTTATATTGATTTTGTTTAAATTACTCATAAACACTTCCCAAGCAAGGAATTTAGCAATTCAAAATACTAAAAAAAAATAAAATAATGTAATACACAACTTTTAACTTTAACTAGTGTACTATAATTAAATTAGTTAGATTAAGTGTTACTGTAATGACTATAGTCTGTAGGGTATGCTACCTGTGACCTTCCCCCCCCCCCGTCGCTCCCTTCCTCACCCAGCTGTTTCAGTGGTGAGTCACCTACTAGCGTTAACCCTGCACTATTTAACTTTTTTATGGGATACACAATTTAAAATTTTTTTCAGCATAGTTAAAATGTTTAGGAAAATATATGCAAATTGATACCAAATGCGACACTATTCCGTTTGTAAAAGCTGCCAGTAAAAAGCTCTTTACACAGCTACTATTTGCATAATCACATACTTATTATTTACATGTTTACGTACTATTTACATACCTTAGTTATTCAAGGTAGGTTATACTTCTATGTATCCAATTTTAATGTAAATACTCATACGTGTATTAACATTTGTTATAAAATTGTATTGAATCAATATTGGTTTGAATCTAAATAATAAATTATTTTCTTCATGAGAAATTAAATTCAATCAAAAGAAAATTAAAGATAATACAATTACAATTTATTAATTCGGTAAAATTAAAATAAAACACGAAAATAAAACTGCACCAATAATTACACGACTTCACACTGAAGTTAGGTTATTAATTTACTAGTTAGGTTATATTTCTGTGTACAACAGCTATTTTCAAACACTTTAGTGGAATTTTACATGTCTTACTTAAATTTAGAATGAAGTTAATTAATCCAATAGTAATTGTAAACGTGAATATGTGTACGTATATTTGAAAGAGTATACATTATGTTTCGTTTAATTTAAGAGTTTGAAAATTGTAAACTAAATATAAAATCGCTGTTTTTAGCAATATATTTTTTCTAAGATTTACATAATAGCTAAGTTTTACGCTTCCAGTAGCCATCTTTTGTCAGATGCACACATTCAGTGTTTGACAGGTGTTGCTATGAAAGCTAGAATACATAATACTGTACAAACAAGTTTTGAAGTTGATAATAATACATAATACATGTTTAATAACATTGTTGTTTTTATTTAATTTCCTCACAAAGTTAAGTAGAAATGAAGTATTGGATAAACACATAGCTATATAAATGGATTTTACAAACGGAATAGTGTCGTGTTTGGTATCAATTTGCTTATATTTTCCTAAACATTTTAACTATGCTGAAAAAAATTTAAAATTGTGTCTCCCATAAAAAAGTTAAACAGTGCAGTGTTAACGCTAGTAGGTTAGTCATCACGGAAACAGCTGGGTGAGGAAGGGAGTGATGGAGGGGACGGTCGCAGGTAGTCAAGGGTTCAGACGCCAAGTTAGTGTATACAGACTATAGTTACAAGTAAATATCTGTAATTTAATACAATTTTCAAACAAATGAGTATAGAATCGGCTAATAAGCACCAATATGTAAAAAGTTAAAGGTTACAGATTCAAATCTTAGTCCGATAGAAAGTTTTCACTTTTTATTTAAGGAAATGTTTATCTTAAAATTTTGTGTATGGTAGCAAAATATATTCACACGCAAGAAAAAATAACAGCTTTAATATTGCTTTACAATAATAAAACTGATTTTTTAATTTTTTGCTGTGCTTTCCTGTGACTTTGACAACACAAGCAGGGTCCCACCATCTACTGTTAAATTTTCAAACAAGTGCAACCAACAGTTTGACAGTAGCTTTTGTTTGAAACAACCATAATATTAGGAATACAGTAACGGACATAATATAGTTAGGAAAATAGTCTAAGTTCTTTTAAAGAAGTCAAAATGATAACAACTATTTAGCAGAGCTATGAAACTGATGAATAGCTCGCCTTGCAAGTGAGGTGGACGTCACAAAGAAAGTGTAGATAAACCCTTGGGTATGAAGATACGGGTCAATCATTCAAGAGGGGAACACCAGCAGATTTAGAAGATAGCAAGACTGACTTGCTGAGAGAGAAAATTTCGGAGGGATTTAGACCAGACAGCGGAAATACGTGAAGACGTAGTAAAAGTGAGCAAGCTAGATGTAAAGGAACTTGTAATTATTTTTTTAAAATAACACAGAGTCAGGATTGTCTAGAGTCAGAATAGTTGGAATCATTATGGATTTATAATTTAATAATAATAATAGTATTTTTTGACTAAACCACTGAAATGTGAAAGAAATAATTATATTAAGAGTAATATAGGTAGAATTAGTAATTATAAACCAAAACACTGTCTTGTTTATTGTAACAAAAGAACCCAGGTAGAAATCAATAACCGATTCCAAACAATATGACCCTGAGGTTCGTTAAAAGTAATAATTGTATTAAGTGTTAATGTGAAGCAACTGAGCAGTATGAAATTCTTTGTAGAACTTGGAAAATCCCTTAGAGAAACTTATCATTTTTTGAAATGGTTGAGTGACTATTATGTAATCAGCTTTTCGGTTGCTTTATCAAAATTAAAGAGGGAAAGGAAATTATTGAGGATGATTTGTATCCTGGTTATCTTCGCTAATAAAACAGATGTTATTATCAAACAAGTCTGTGAAACTGTTTTTAAAAAAAATCATCATTCAAGCATTTGAATTGTCTAACAACAATAAAGAAACTATCCAAACAGATTTTATATATATTTTGTTCATGAAAAAGTGTGCTCGAAGATGGTGCAGAGATTCCTCACTTCTGAACAGAAGACTGTCCTTATAAACATTTATGCTGATATCCTCGAAAACATTGAAAATGATCTTACAGTCTTAGAAAATGGTAAAACTTGTCATGAATAATGGATTTTTCAATATGACCCAGTAACTAAACTCCAATAACTTGTGTTTCAGTTTGTATAATTTTATACAGTTAGTTGATTTGATTATATGAGTTTCTAGTTTGTAGAGGTAGTCCATAAGGTTACAGAGAGCAGTGACCCTTCCACATCCCTAGGTAAATTGCCTGTGACAAGATGTGCCTCCATGTGATTGACCTGTCAGAAGTAAGAGGAGGATACTATCTAACATATAGCTTTAGGTTTATTTTGAATCTTAATCAGTTTAGTTTTGATGTCTGTGGGTAATGACTATGTGGTGTCATCATTAGGGTGGTATAATGAACATAATTTGATTATTAAAACAGTCTTTGTTTACTGTTTTAGTGTGATTGGGGATTCTTTATTTTCCTTTATTATAGAAACATAATTTTCTTTAGTGCAATGATAATATTTATTGACACTATATAGTTGATTAAGTCTGATCACCGTTTATCTATGTTTTACTTAAAATATTAATACTAGTAATATTAGTCAGTACAAGAATACAAAAGAAGTTGTTCTTACAGTAACTATAAGATTTCTTGAAGGTAATGTGTGCGCTCTTAAATAGAAATTTTTCTTAATTGACCCTTCTGTAGGAATATCAGACACAGCCAGTGAGAGAGGGATGGACAAATGTCCACTTACTACAGACTCGCACATTTCAGCTGAAAATATTAAATACTGATTAGATAAAAAAAATATTTATTTATTTTTAAACTTATAGATTAGGTGAATGATTTTGATATTAGAACAAGAATTTTTTCAATACAAAAGATTGAGATCAAGAAAGACTGGTTAAGGACAAGAGTGAAACTAAGAATTTTCATTTACTGATTTCATTAATTTAAGAAAAATATCTTGGTTTTATTACTAGGACTGCAACATTTTTACTGATGGATTGTGTTGGCTTGTAAGTCATTGGTTATTTTATTCTTTTTATATATCTTAATGCTCTATTATTATTGCAACTGAGTTAATTTACTCATTTTAAATTTACATTTCTTAAATTAAATACGATTTAAGGGACATAACCCATTGATTTATCCCTTATAAAATCTAGTTGTCTAGTAGTATTCAATAGTTGCTGATCTCAGAATGCATTGGTTAATGAAAACTAGTATATTACTTTCGTTTTGTGTGTGTTTTGTAATTTGTATATGTTATTTAGTGGATGACAATATGAATATTCAATATTATTTTAATCTAAATATTACAATATTATTAATGTGGAAATAATCTAATCTGTTTGCAAAAGGTAAATTGTCTTTCATGAATAATATAAATAAACAAACCCAAGAAATTAGAGTATCCCATTTTAGAATTACACTTAAAATAAAAATTGAGGGTAAAAAAATTTGTATACAAAATTTGTTCACATCTTTTTACCCTCTATAATAAAAATATAGTAGTAATAGATGAAAAAATTAAGTTGTTTTCTTAGCAGCTTAAATTAAAGTCATATATTAGTGTTTTAATGTGAAAAAAAAAAAACAACATTATAATGATATCAAGCCTAGAGTTGACTTGAGCATTAAAGTAAATATGAAATACACTAATCATACCTATTGTTCAAGTTATGAACTAAACGGAATTTGTTATTTAAATATATTGATGAAGCCTGGTGTTCAAACTTAGAATTAAATAACATTATTCTGCTTGTACAAATTTCAATTTACATTATTAATTTGAATAATTTCTTTGCCCACAACTACCTAGTATTGTCTTAACTTCTGTTGACACGTTTTGATAAACTCCAGTTTTAAAAGCTATTACATAACATTTCATCCCATACAGGAGTGATAGCATTATCCAAGTAACCATCCGCCTTTTCTACCTATAGGCTCCAACCTTTTCTGTGATTGGTTGATACACTGCTGCTATGTTATTGGTTAGTTTCCATAGTTCGCTATATCAGTGAAGCGTAGATCTGATAGCGTAGATTTTAAACAATACGCCAGATTGATTATTTATTTGCTCATTTAAATAGGATTTTATATTTACTTTGAACATTTTCAAATTTTCTAATGTATTTAACTGTCTACCAAATAATGTAATATTTTTCATACAATCTTCCACTTCTTTTGAGATGTTCTCTTGTGAAACACAGATGTCATGTGAAATTTGTATCCTTCCTTTACAAGAGATCAGTTAGAGCATTAAAATAGGAGCAGTTGGATAATATGAAAGAGTGACTCTCCACCCCCCTATATCGGATAACATAACAAACAAGGATGAAATCATAAATTTGAATTTTTAACTTCCTAGAACATAATCCACTCAAATCACTAATGTCTGTATTTACTATATTGTCGTTAGAAATAAACTACAGTTTTAAGTTTTTTTTTATACTGTATAAAATCATAAACAAAATAATTTTAAAAACTTTGTGTGATGGAGCTGCATTTGCAATTGACTGCCATCCAGTGACTGGAAATACCACATCATAATTAATTAAACCAATACAATATTATAGTGACTACTCTCAACAAACACAGAATATCAATTTGATAAAATGTAAAGATTACTAGCCTACATTAAATTTTAATGAATAACAATAAAAAGGCATATCAAGATACTGATATGCATGTCGCAAGTAAAGATTATATTCAAAGACAAACAACTAACCAGAGCTAACTAAACGGCATGAGCAAAGCGTTGTTGTTGTTGTTGTTGTCGTTGCTTTTCAACCCATTTGGTAACAACCATCCCAATACAGACCACCATAGCATTTTCTTCTCTGTAGACGTTAGTTAAGGTTCACACAATTTAACAAGTGGGCCTTATCCATTTTTAAACCCGTTTCCCTGCACAATCCACATTCCTTGAAAGTCCAAGCCTGTACAAATAAGTTGTGAGGCAGTCATGACCAGGTTTCAATTTGAAATTTGCAACTTTCTTGCTTTTTTACAGTTATTGTTTAAAAACCAGATTTTACAATCCAGCAGATATTTCGTCTACTCAGCAAAGAGTGATTTTCTATTTTTTACAATCTGCCTTTTCAATGAGTTTAGTTATGATTCATGTTTTGAGGTGAAATTTGGTGCCTGTTTTTGCCAGAGTATCAGCTGATTCATTTCTCACCACTCCTACTAGATCCACTGAATACATATCTTCTTTTTAAATGTGTCTTAGGATGTTTTCCTACATACTTCAGATGTTGCTCAATCATTTGACAGTCCTACTATATTTTCAAACCAAGAACACAGCTTTTGAAAATAATTTGGTCTCCAAATGAGATTTTGTAATGCTTCTTTCTTGTCTTCCACCTTGATGTCACAGCTCGAGCAAAATAAAGCAGGCAGAGACGATTTTAAATATGAACAATTTCAGGGTAAGGGATGTGAGTTGTAATGATCCATACTAAATAAATTTAAAATGAATTATAAATCATACTTGCCTTACGATTCTAATATTTATTAGAATATATTCTATTAATGTGCTATTATTGTTATTATTGTATTCCAACTTACTGAAGTAAATGAGGAACATGTTTTATATGTTGAATTATAATACATTTAAAGATGCAGATAGGTTTATAAAAGGATATAGCGATCTAAAGAGAAATCTTAACTATCACTAATGGAAAATTTAATTTATTTATACACTATTAAGTTTTATTAGATTGCTTACTTGATTGTTCTACCATAGGCTCCTCAGGAGTAGGTTTGACAGCCACATGAAGCACTACCTGTGTAACTGGGCCTGGATCTGGATTGACTAACTCTGCAGTAATACAATGCCAAGCTCCTTGCAATGCTGGTGCACTATGAGTCAGATTAACTGTTAAACGTGGGAAAGGATAAGACAATGTGATGCTTACTTTCGGTGTGAACCTCACGAATTCAACAATTTCCACTGGAGAAAACCTAAAAAAAGTAATATACATAAGAGTGTATCTTGCTGTTTAGTTGATAAACATGGAGGTAGTATAAAGGGTATGTTGAACTCTATATTTTTCGTTGCTGTTTAAAGGCAAAAAAACCTCTTGGTCATCATTACCTTATATAAAAAGGAAGGAAAGAACATTAATCCTTAACTACTATACTGACGTCTCACAGGCGGTGCCAATTTTTACTTTAAATTCTCTCCCCCTCCCCCATCCCCTAGGAACCGGTCCGACCGTTTACCTCTAAGTTGAGTCAAGGTCTTTGACCAGAGAAAGTCGGTCCACTCTGCTCATCTTTGTTTGTTCGTTATAGTGAATTTCCGTCTGACAGACGTGGTTTAGTAGTTAGGTTATTTTGCTCTTGTAAGGGTGACGTCTGGTTGACGTGGTATAGTAAGCGCCAGACCCGATATCCATGCCAGACTAGAAACCCTCTTATAACTAAATTTTAATAATTATATTAGTTTACTGTTTAATTTATCTAAGTAAAATAATTTTTGATCATAATTTAAATGTATTAGTACTTACTTTCCCTATTTCTGATGATCAAAAGCAGCAAAAAAAAAAGATAAATATATATGTATATATATATATATATTTTTTGTTCATAATAAACAAGACCAAAGCCAAAAGCGTTCATATTCACTATAAAACTTATCTAACTCAATGTAAAAATATTTTAGCTTTATATATTACAACCTTTATAATTTCAAATTAAAATTAAAAAATCCAACCCAATATTTTGTAACTTTTTTTAATATATGGTAGTGATGGGCAATTTTTAATCAAAACGAAAAAGTTTTGAATTTTTTTTTCTTTTCATATTACCATTTAACTAAAATAAGGTAAAAAAAACTTTTTTACAATAAACGTAAAATTTAAAAAAAAAATCAAAAAATGACGTCTGACAGACGTTGTATAGTATTTAACCCTTTGAAGAGTACAGGGAAATACCGATTAACGAGTACGGCCGTTCTTGAACGTTCTCTGTGCTGTTTGCGTAAATGAGTATGGACGTTCCGGAACATTTTAGGTTACGTCTGAGCAATAAAAGTATTTATCATAAAACAAATTAGTCATGGCTTATTGTGTTGTCACAATTCAACAAGAAATAGTACTAAGAACACATGAAATCGGGTTTTTCACAATTGTAAGGCAGGACAACTCCAGGGGGCGTGGTTTCAGGAGAATTCACCATGCGTATTGATTGACGCGTAAATGTAGGCGATGGCATCGTCTTCTCCGCGGTTGTTTCCCCCCTACACACACCTGTGCCTATGTTCCTTGTCTAGTATAAGTGATTTGTATCATTATATTATGTTACGTATATTATACATCAAACATGAAAAATTAAACACTACAAAGCTTTTTTACAGATTCCCCTCTGTCTAGTCTTTTGACACATTTAGCCGCGTCTCAAACGAAACCAACACACGCTTCCAAGAAAATTGAAAAGAAATGTTATATTTTCCATAATGTAGGCTATACTAAATTGATTCGTGGAAAAAAAGCGGCCCATCAAACGTTTTTGTCTGTGTATGTCTGCTATACCGACGGGTGACAATGCCACGGTGTTTTTATGCCGCCGACAATGGGATACCGCTATCAGCAAACGAAACCAACACACGCTTCCAAGAAAACTGAAAAGAAATGTTATATTTTCCATTATGTAGGCTATACTAAATTGATTCGTAGAAAAAAAGCGGCCCAGCAAACGTTTTTGTCTGTGTATGTCTGCTATACCGACGGGTGACAATGATTTTTCAGTGCAAAATTTTTTTAAAGTACATTTATCAGTGTAAATTTTTATTCTTACAAGTTTTTAACACAATATTATTATATTATTATACATTTGTAACCAATAAAACAACTATTTAAAAAAAATTTTTTCTTACTCCTTGACAACAATTTTCTTTGTAAATACTTACTAACCAGCTGTTGGCTATTTGGGACGTTCAGGAACGGCCGCACTCGTCAAAGGGTTAAGTGAGTATTTGAGCGTATAGTAGTTAAGGGTTAAAATAAAGACTCCTAGCCCTAGACTACTCTAATAGTGTCAGGCTCAGAAAAGAACAAGAGTTGGTCAAGAGAGATCTGATAGGAAAGATGAAATAGAAGAATCTAACCTAAGACAACATGAAAAAAGGTGTAGATCCAGATCCAACTAGGTTCCCTCGAGATTGCAAAGCCGATACTCGTAAGTGGTAGTTTTTTTTGTTATTACATTTAGCAAGACATTTTCGCTGCACACAGGTAGCATCCTCAGACTAGTCAATTATGAACAAAACATCACACAACACTAAAAAACATGTGTTGTGTTATAATACGTATCTACACAATACATATTTATTAAAGTTATATTTTATGTAGATGTATAAAAAAGGAAAATGATTTTATGAAGAATTGAGACGAGATGATTTATCAATCTATAGAAGTCAGTTGCTTTTTACAATATCATCAAGCCAAAGAAAAATTCAGTTTCTAATGACTACGAGAGTAATTCATTACCTGTTCTTCTTTTGTTTATAATTAATATTAATTATTTTATTTATGCCAACAGTACAACCAAATTTCAAGTGATATGAAGATTTTGATACAACAAGAAATAAAAAATAAAATATAATAACAATATCAAGATAACAATACAACTTAAAATCTAACAAATCAAAAATTAAATAAGCAAATATCTAGATACTATCACAACACAACACTCCACCTAACTTCATCACTTCACTTTTGATATTTTCCTTTGTTCTCTAAGGTAAAAACCTTTTGGTCATCGCTTTATAAAAAAAAAAGAACATACAACAAAAGGTATTGAGTCTAGAATATTTTAACAGTCGGAAGAGAACAAGAGTTGGTCAAGAGATACCAGATAAGATGAATAAAAGAGAAGGATCTAACCCAAGACTATATAAAAAAGGTCCACTAGTCTCTCAAGATTGCCATGCCTATACTCATTATAGTGACCGCTGAGGGTTTTTCACTCTTGAAAATGCCACATCATACACACCAAAGAAGTCAATCTTTGAAGAAACACAAGAACACAGCTTCACTACAAAAGGATGGCTACATGATACTCATAATTGGTGGTATGATGTCCTCTGGCAAACAAATGCTAGTAGCGTGTTCAGCTTGTAGCGAAATATGATATCATGAAGCCACCATCTTCTCTCAAGAGATACAAGGCTAAACAATAATGGTAAAGCAAACAAAAATAATAAATACATTTGGCTAAACATTGGTGAGACCTTATTGGCGATTAACATGATCCATTAGGACTGCACAGTTTTTAACAACAAGAGTAGAATAGTTAATCCTGGTTTGATACATAAGTAATTGTTATATTTTCTAACCATATATACCTAAAATGTTCCAGCTCTGGATATTTGATGGTAGAATCTGTGTTGTTTCCTGTAAACCGAAGCATAACTCGTCTTCCTCCATTACTATCATTACCCAATTCTAACAGAATTGATCCAATCTACAACACCAAGAAAACCATTTTATTTTATTAAACTAAACCTAAACTGTAGTAATAATTTATATGAGAATACTTAGAAACGTAAAATAAATATCAATAATCTCTGTTTCACCGTTATTTGGAACGAAAAGACAGTAATTAACACTAAATGATACTACTTACCATCATTTGAAAAATAGTGATCCAAAGTATCTAATTAAACTGTATATAATTAAATCATATTATTAATAATAAGTAATATGTATTTAAATTAAAACTAATTTAATCAAAACAAAATTTAATTCATTTTTAATTATTGACATAATTTAACTCTACATTTGCACATATAAATTAATACAAGACATTTCGAGACTGTAAATCAACTCTCGTTATCAAGTGATAGAGCATAAGTAAAGTGAAAAACACCAACGTAGCCTAGCAGCCCAGGACCATGTTGAAAACTAAAACTATCCTAAAAAAGGAATCCAGGGCTAAAGCTGGGTCTGAGTAGTCAAAACTAAGACTAAATATGAAATAATCAGAAAATCCATCAGACAAAGGACTGCACTACATAAAAGAAGGCAAACTGCCTGTTAAAGGTGCCGAAAAAGTCCTAACTGTTTATCGAGGTAAACAATCTTTTGCCTCAATTTCAAAGGTTTAGAATCCGAGATCAAATTATTATTCCTACCTGGGGTTGTGACAAAATTTCAGCCTTATTTAAAGTAGAAGATTTTTATTAACAGAAAGAATAAAGGCCATATTTCTACAATGGCGTAGCTGATATGATAGGCTTTATATGAGACTTTAGTTAATTTTCGTTTACGTAAGTTTATTTTCCCGGTATATTATCCCTCCTCTTCCCAATTAAATTTATGATTTTCAGTCTGTATGAAGTAAGTATGAAGTTCATGTCTTAACATAAAAATTTTGTCATCTCACATAGTACAGCTACTCTAAGCTTCAACTTACAAAGGTCCACTGGCCAAAATGTCCAGTTATAGAGGTGATTTTATTAAACCTTTGACTTGTAGAGGTGTTCGAGCACCTACCTTTGAGTTGTAAATATTACTGAAGTACCTAGGAAAAAAAATTGTCTTACCAAAGGTTCTTTTTTTTAAATATCTGACTTATAAAGGAAAAATTAGCATTGGGGGTTATAGGAAAACGAAGAGGAATGGCAAAAATTCGAGATATCAAGGAATTCAAACTATTGAGGTTCAGGTTATCAAGGTTCCACTGTAACATGAGATCTAGAGTGTAAATTGAATAATTCCCAAACAGAAAATAAATAACAAAGTTAGTTTGAAGCTGGTCTATCAAAGGCGGCCATCTTAGATACATATTTATAAGCTAAGATTAATACATAATGGGTACCAGTGTTAAATGTTAATAGGGAAAGATGATATAGTAATATAAAAATAATTAATTTTAAGATATTTTAATAAATAAAGAAATGAGATCCAAATTAGAATTTAAATGAGATAAAAAAAATTGTAACCTAATTTTAGAGATTCAGGACAATTAAAATTAAACTTGTAAAAGTATATTTATATAACAGTGACTTGAATCTAAAGATAGAACGAAGACAGGCATTGGTCTTCTTTTTTTTTTAAACCAACGCCAAGCCGTCTTAAAAATTAATTAAGAGCTTCCTTTTAGAATCCATACAAGAAGGGTGTATGAATTTTGGCTCATCAAAGAAAAAATAATTTGAAAAGGAAAACTCTGTGACAATGTGAAAAGTCAGATTTTAATATTAAATAATTTCAAAGACGCGGTTAAACTATAGAGATAAGAATTCAAATAATAATTTAAAACTAGTAAATTCATTTATAAAGGAAAAATAGATTTTCAAGATAACAGAATAAATAATTATGTAAATATTGATATAATTTGTTTGTAATTAATAATACATGTGAATTTTGATATTATACGGTGATGTATGTGAGGTGATTGTAACAGCCAACAGCGGAAGAGAGGTTTTCGGAAGTAATACATATTGCGAGCTCACTTAGCAACACGCAGTCTTAGTTGGGAAGTTGGACTGACAAGGTGTGTTTTACAGTTACAGTAGAAGTCCAGAGTCTGGAGAGACAGGTTGTGTTTTGAGTCTTTGTTCAGAGCCTGGAGGTGAAGGTAGTGTCAAACTTTCTCTAAGTCGATTTCCAGCGTCTGGAGAGACCAGGTGTATTAAGTCGAGAGTTGAATGTTATTAGAGCTATCAGAACTTTTTCAAAATGTGCTAAGATAAACAATGTCGAGTCATATTAGTACACGTAAGAAGGTGAGAGACGTTACTTTTAGTCTAAGAGAAGTTTTAGAACATTTTTGTGAAAATAACGTGTTATGAAGTTAGAGATAACAGAGACAATTATATTAAACGGTACAAAATAGAACAATGCATACTGTGCCTAAATACACTAAAAAATTGAAAGTGGTTTATATTTCGTGAGCGTGGACTATCGAGAAGTGTTCAAATAGACTAAAAATTAATAAACATTTTAATATGGACATGTGTCGAACAATAGAAAGCTCGAAGTTCACGAATGATACAACGTCGACGGACAACTCAGCACGTGCAAATATGCAATGAACTTCTTTCAACAAAAGACGGTAAACAGTGTTAAATAACACTGAAACTTATATTGTGTAACTATGTAAAGCTTATTATATGTAATGTATTATTTTTTATAAATTTAATATTTTTGAACAACCATTTTGTTGTAAGAATCATAAAGGTCTACTGACATAAATTTTTTATAAAAATAATTTAAAAAATAATATAAACAGATAATTTTAATCTGTTCATTTAATAAAATGAATTTCTAAGTTGCAACATAAAAAAGTAAATTCAAGATTCAAAATTTTGACCTTCTTAAAAGGTAACCATGATAATTGATATTAGGATGTGTAGTTTAGAAAGATTATGAATTTGTTAATGAATAATATGTACTAATTCTTTGTTTTTAATAAATCCATGTCAATATTTCAGCTAGAATTGTTTTCATTATATACCAGATTCACTGTAAGTACACTTATGAAAGAACTTTCGACCCCAGAGATTTTAAAGTTAATAAATTTTTCTTTTTCTTTTTGATAAATAATGACCATTAGGTCTGGCGCCCAATATTAATTAATTAACTACAATTAAATTCTATTTCATTATTCAATAAATAACGTAAGAACTCTTCAAGTTCACATAATTCTTTTTCTTTTAAAAAATAACTTCATTTTTAGTAATTAACTTGTCAAGCAAACATTTATAAATTATCACAATTGTCGCTCAACGTGTGGCATTTTTTAATGAATAAAAGTAACTTTCATTTTATTGTAACAAGTCAACATTAAAAAATTATCACAACTCATAAATAATAAAAGGAAGTAGAATAAATTGGTTAACTGTGTTAGTGAACAAAAGGAAAAACATTTGAAGAAAAAATATGTGTAATTTAAAGACAACAAATATAGTTAAATAAAGCCTGAATATGTGTTAAAAGTTGAAGATAAATCCAGCATTTTTTTTTTTAATTTTGAAGACTCCCAGTTAGAGTTGGTCACTTTATAATTATTTATTTGACTAAATCAGAAGAACTTAGTGGTATATAGTAAATTCGACAATAATAATTATTTAAATTTGAACTTTTTTTGATAAATTTATGATAGACATTTTTGCATATATCTTATAAAA
This sequence comes from Aphrophora alni, assembly GCA_963513935.1. Lineage (NCBI taxonomy): Eukaryota > Metazoa > Arthropoda > Insecta > Hemiptera > Aphrophoridae > Aphrophora > Aphrophora alni. The sequence continues at coordinate 39,484,305 of OY740772.1, read as the reverse complement.
TATATAAACCTTAAAAACATTGAACTCTACAGTAAATTGATATGTACAGTACAATCTCGTTAAGTCGGACCAGCCAGGACCACGGCCGATTCGACATAAAGAAAATCCGTGTTAGCCGGAGAAAGAGCAGAAAACACACACACACCAAAAAAGAGAAAATATACATACTGTACTTACAATAATTTCCTTTATTACGGAGAAAAACACTTTGAAAATATTTACTCATCACAATATAACAACAAACACATCTGTGGACTGTACAGGTATGTCTACTTTTTGGAGAATAAGCTTGTAAGTTTCTGTTGTGTCAGCTTCAAGTAACGTTTACTTGCCGCACGGTTGCACATCCGTTTCAACATGAGAAGCTTGGCCGGTGTAGTCTCGTTCTGATGCTCAAAATATACCATCAATTCATCCAAGTGAGATGCTACCTCTTCGTGACTGATGACTTCCGGTTCTTCAGCGTTTTCCTCTTCTGTATCATATATGTTGTCTTTGTTTGAACAAGTCGCAACAATTTGCTCATTAGTCACGGCAAACAAACTCGGTTGCGTGAACTCGGCGGAAATATGATCACCGTGCAATAAGCTACGATTATGCGCTCGTATAAAGCAATAGCGCTACCAAAATGCATATTTTATATTAATTTATATCTATGTTTATTATTGCAAACTGGTCCGGGTTACCCGGAGATCCGACTTAAAGGGGGCCGACTTAACGAGGTTGCACTGTATTATCATTATTTGTTTAATATAATATTATCCATGTGTGTTTAGTATAAGATTATACGATTTATTTGTCTATACATATTAAATATTGAGACCACAGACATATTGGAAACCCCAGAGAAGGAGAGCTTTTTTAAAATTAATCAAATCTTAAGCTCATAATTTCATCAAACAACAACATTGATTACTGTATTATAGCTAATAATGTGTTGAATAATTATTTAAATATTAAATGAATAAATGTGGACTGTATAACTTAAACTCTGTGTTGAATCATTTAGTATTTTAAGAATGTAATGTTAATGAAGTGGCCTATTAACTATAACAATAGAATCAATTTAGAATCAGACATATCAACTAAAATAGTTAAAGGCAAAACAAAACAAAATAGTAAAATTAATATAGTAGGTAAGTAAAAAAAAAAAAAACAGATTTTAATATAAAACAGCAGAGACACTAAATCAAATATAAATTACATTATCCACCATTGCTAACTTAGGTTTCATTGCATAGGAAGAACTAATATCAGATAAATAACCTAACCTAACCAACTTACATAACCAATATTTAGTATGACAACCCTCCGTTAGAAATTTCAGAAAGTACCATAAATGTATAAAATTATTTTCTGAACATACAGTATATTATTCTATATGGGATGGGTATAATAATAGTAGCATTAGCATACTAAGGTAAATACTAACTCACATGTAAAATTTCACAAATCAACAATATATTGTGACAGCTGTTTCACAATTAAGCATCTTCAGACAAATTAATTACGAAACAGCTATCACAATATATTGTTGATTTGTGAAATTTTACATGGGAGTTATTATTTACATTAATATGGAATTTCACTAAGTACCGACTGTGTTTACACTTAATAGCATTAGCATACAGTTATTTATTATTCAATACAGTACTTGTGATTTACAACAACAAATTTGAGCATATTTCTATTTATTTAACTTCAAAGTTTAGTGTATACACTGCTCTACAGTTGTGCTAATATTTGTGTTTCAAACCTAACCTAACCTAACCTAACCTAACCTAACCTAACCTAACCTAACCACATGTTTCTTTACACTATCCAACTAGTTTTATTTACCTAACCTGTATTTCCTTCCCCACATCTGAGGGGTCAGGTGTGAATTGACACACAAAACTTTTTACTTCTCCTGGACTAAACAACAGTTTCGGGTCTCCAGTCTCTCCGTCACCACACATGGCAAACTCATTGCTCACAGTAGGATTGTTAACACATACACTGAGACGGGAGAACTGAACAGTCTGTGCAAACTTGCATCTGTCAACATTACCAAAATGTACAATATTAAAACTTCACAACTTACATAGATGATAAACAATTTCTTACTAATATAATGTGCAGAGTGGTCAAAAGGTTATAAAAAACATTTTAATTGTTTTTGATAATAGACTTTAGACATAGAAAATAATAGACAGTATGCCCCAAAAAAAAAACAGTACTGTTAATGTGTTACAATCTAATATATACATAATTGTTTAGTTTGTAGCAAAAATATGTTCTATGTGCATTTCGTTCCGTTTCGTAAAAAACTCATAGCTTTCATGAAAATTATAAAACATATCTCTAAAAAGAGGTTGATTGCATTTTACTTTGAGATTTGATAATCTTTTCTTGAAGTTGGAAGATAGTAGTCAGTGACCATTCTCAGAAAATGGCTTCCTTGACCAATTGGAAAAAAAATACAAATCAAATTTTCTTCAAAATTATATGACTGAAAAATTTCATCCGAACAAACAAAGTTTATTACAAATTTAGTTTGTCACCCTTCAGTACAGTAAAAAAATTAATTTAAATGTAATTTACCAATATTTATGCTGTATGCTTATTTGTATAGTTCAAAACAAAATTTTAAGTCATTAAAAAAATTATTGGCTTACCAACTGATATCTGTCGGTAACAATTGATTCTAGATTCAAGTATCTTAGGAAAAGTAAATAGCAAAGATACAATTGCTGCAAATTTATCTGGAATCAATTTTATGAATTGGAATGATTACAGTTAACCAGTCAACCTTACAAAATTACCTTATAAGTACTGTAATCTCAACCAAGTTGGAGACAGCTTGAGTGAACTGAGCTTTACATTCAATGCAAGAAGTGAAGTTACTCATATCAATAGATTGAGGTGACTTGACAGGATCCATTTTGTTTGACCAAAGGGTTATTGCTCCGGTGATTTCTTCATCTTCGAGTCCTGGCTCAGGCTGTGGAACTTCACCCTGAAACACCAGATATTATCTTGAGTTAATTAAGACAAATCTTAAAATTGTGTAGAATTCACAAATGTATCCTGTGTTAATTCTTATGATCCATAAGTTTTAGTTGTTGGTATATAAAGCAACTGGCCCTAGCTAGGTTTTTACCTTGCCCTTAATCCCGGATAGATAATAAGTCTGGTTTTTCACATTTATATTCTTGACATATCCATAAAAAGAGCTTTACAGCTTGGTAAACCATTCCTGAATCACTAATCTGATACCAACAGGAAGGAAGGTGGTTTTTAGTGAGTAAGAGTCTCACACTATTGGGAAAATCTGATGTCTCCCTTTATATTTTCAAGATTTATCCACCTGTCCTACAAAATTTAAAAAAAGAGAAATAAAAAAGCTTGAAAGATGTTTACTCATGGATATCATATGGTCACAATTTAAACAACACCAAAGTATAGTGGCTGTCAAAAAACAAAGAAAGTGAAAAAAAAATTATACATTTCAAATAACAAAGTCTCAATGTGAAGAAATTGATAACATTAGATTCAGAGATGAAGTTCATAATATGTAGGCCTACATAATAAAGAAAGAACATTTTTGAGAGCTCAACATAACCAATAAAGCACAGCATGTCTGCACACTGCAATGTAAAACGTCTCTCCTCTATTATTTTTAACCTTACTCTTTACAACTTTACTCTACTTTCTACGTTATGTTTGTAAGAATAAGATTTTACTTTTAACTTTACAGAAAAACCTATTCTTAATGATTTTTTAAGAAATTTAAAATTTTTATTAAAACTTTCTTTAATTTGAGTATACTAGCTCTATTTTGTCTATCTGATAAAAGTCTCTCTCTGGGAGTGTCATTTTAAAAATCAATTTTCAAAATCTTTAGTTATCATTTAATAAAATATTTGCATATATATTTTAACACATAACTAAAATTCATCTGGAATTACACATAGGACAAAGAGGATTATATTTATAGAACAAACAAATAAAACCAAAAACCAAAATTTTTTATTAATTAATTTTAAACTTTTTCTTATTTAAAATTCGACATTAAATCAGTTAATAAAATCTTTTTATGTCTGAATGTAATATATAAATCTTGTTTTTCCCCTTTCTAGGAATTTTAAACAAACGCAATCTGTATTACATGAAAATATTTTATACCATTATATTATCTCTTATTTTTGACTAATGAAGCGTAAATATATAAACAACAAATTGACTCTATTTTTAATTTACGTTTCCCAAATTCATTAAATTTGTTGATTTATATACTCAATACTTAGCAAACATTCGTTCATATATTAAGAATAGTACCTTGGTTATACATATTATAGTTGACTTCAGTTCCTGAATGATGATCTGGAGAATGCAGCGAGTGTTTATTCAAACTGATGACAATATTGAAGTTTGTGTATAAATCAGTTGAGAAGTTTCTGAAGATTTACTGCTTTAGAGATGCTCCCACGTCGGATTTCCAGGATCTACTTGAAGTTCTATTTTATTTTATTTTAACTGAAGTTTATTTATTATTATTATTTGTAGCCTTTTAAATTGAATAAGTGTTCATTTATTTATTCTTCACCATTTAAATTTATTTTAATTCTCATCCATCTACCCTTTTCCAATTCTTCATTATATTAAAACTGTCCAAAATTTGTCTGAATTTACTTCATTTCTTGATCTATTTTGAATTTTGATTTGATATTATTATTATTAATACTTTGCAACTATTTGGCTGCATTATACTTATCACTCAGTAGTTTTACTCTGGAGGAGATTCTGGAAGGTGTTCAATGAACAAAAAAGAAACAACACAAGTAATTTTAATTTTTCACTTCTCTTAGGAAGTAAGCTCTGTTGGGAAAATTTGATCAATTTCCCTCCAAATTTCCTTTAGAAATTCCCTTTTGTCTTTTGACATTTATGTGCTTCCTTTTGGTTTGAAGACTCTAAGTTTTCACTTTAATATTTTAAATTATTTTTCTGTTTATTTGGATTTAAATGCATCTTGATTGCATTTTTACAATGATAAATTCTTTATGTTTTGTAGAGTATTGTTGGCTATGTGTTAGGTTACTACCATTTGTTGTGGGAACTCCTTTCTCTGAGTTTTTCATGTAGAATCTTGAAAGTTGAATTAATTTTTGCAAATTTGGCATATCTTTGTTTTGCCATGGAAATTTGGGAATTCCAAAAGTTTTCCTCTTCCTTAGGATTTGTAGAATCCATTGAAACTCAAATTGTATTTGTCTGACCATAACTTTCCAAGTTATTTGGGTTTGAATGTTTTCATATTATTTTCTTGACCATATTCTGATCCTTTATAGATTTTACACTTTTTTCTTTGGTTCCTGGTTCCTCTTGGGTAAAAACGAAAGAATCTTTTTGGGTTTTTGATATAGTCCTCTTGGTCACGGAGTTATTCATCGTCCAAGGTCTTAGTTTTTTCATCTAATTTATTTTAGCGACCCCCCCCCATTTGGTAATATATATGCTTTTATCAGTCTTACATTACATAAATACATATTCCTATTCTACTATAATCATAAAATTTTCATATTTTATTTTCTAACATACTTATTTCTAATTTAAAAATTTTGATCCTCTTTTACTTTTCAATCCGACATTAATTTAGCCGATTTTGACTAAGCTTGCCAAAACTGTGTTTCTTTAACTACTTTATCGTTAATGAATTTTACTTTCTACAAAACTTTTCTAGTTTTTCTTTAATTTGAGAAAAATGTCTCAAGAATGATCTTTCTCACCATTTTACACAAAGAATTACTTTTAATTATTAACTTTTATCTACTTATTATTTCATTACTCCTTTTGGGCTTTATTTGAGATTATTAAGTTTTTCAAAAAATTTTTAAATTTTGGATTTTGAGTTTTCAACGTACTGTTTTTTGACTATATATTTTTAATTATTATAGTTAATTTTTTTTTTACACGTTTATACATCATCAGATTTAATGAATATATAATTTGAGAAATATTTTTTATTTTCAGTAAAATAAGATTTGCATAGTATCTGCTACGTACTAGATCTCGTCTGGACAAAAATTATTGATTTGATGATACTTCAAGCCTGCTACCTACTACTAGCATTGAACAAAAACTTGTACTTTTCAATTCTTGGTTTTCTAAATCTCTCATTCATTTTAATATGTACAATTTTTAAATAATTTCCCTTTTTGATTTTTTAAAATAATTTAGGGCTAGAGCGGTTTTATGTGAATCCAAACAGTCTCAATACATCCAGCTTGTGTTTATTATTATTAAAGTATACAACTTTTGTGACAATAAACATACTATAAGAACTGAAATTAAAACAGTTACACTTACTTTAACAACAGACATCAGATTCTCTAACACTCGTACTTGATGCTGCTGAGGAAATCTTCCACAAGCTTCAAGAGATATATCTATATATTCATTAACACTGGCAGTGAGGTAAGCACAGCAGAGTGCTCTGTTGAGTAAACTTGTTAACAAAAATGTCCAGCCTTCACTGCGGTAATCCCACAACATGTGACTTAACAATCTAAAATCGGAAAGGAAGGTTAGAGTTTTAATTACATAATAATAGAGGGTTTTTCATTAACTTAAAACAAGTAAATTATAATGTGATAACAATTATTAACAAATTTAGAATACAGATATTCTTGTTATTGTAATACATTCATGGAAATATGAATAGTCTACTGATCCTAACCATTGAACGAGATGATACTAATTTTGGCTTAATGAGTAATATACTTATATCAGGTGTTTTAATAAGGATGCAACCTTGGATATAAGATAGTTCACACAGATATCTGACATATATACTTTGACATAATTTGTGTGTGGTCCGTACACTGTACTCAAAGTTGATAGTTCCTAACAGGTGAAATGACCTTGTCATACCACCTTTCTCATGTAAGTGTTTATTCCATTGTGTTGTCTCTGCCGCTTTCCAAAGATGAATGTGTACTTATCATTGAGTGTTATTTTAAGTATGATACTTCGACAATCCGTATACTCCAGACACGCCAGAAAGCGTTCTGTTTGAGCATTCTGCCACTTCCAGGCTTAAATTAACAAAAAAGGTTTGATAATGTACTCAAATGAAAGTAATTGAATACACATACAGTATCCCTTTCCACTCATAATGACAAACTCACTCATAAAGTTTAATTCAGACTAAAAATATTAGCAGGCAAACAAAGCATTAGGATAAACACATGGAGTTCATTGACAGATATCACAACATACATATTTCTCATTGGCCTGTACAGTATTTTTAGATTAGGGGTGGGGCTTTATTTGTGTAAATGAACCATTCTCAGTAAGGAAACAAAACCCTATTTCTAAGAATTGAAGACAACAGTTTTCTATGGCCAAAAATACTACTTTGTACACAACTCAATGAAATGGCCTTCACAACTGCAGCATTTTTCCTGTGTGATATTTAAAATTTTTATAGTGTCTTAAAACTGTACTACTGTATACAGTTTTATTTCAGGGAGCTATAAATAAATCAATGAAGTTTTATACATGAAAATGAAAGTTAAATGTGATTTTTCGAAAATTTCGTAATACTCAGATTCACATCCGTTAATACAGAAACTCGTTTAACATTCCTTTGTGTGCCATTTCTATTTTTACAAACTGATTTCCGTTCTTTTTTTTTTTTCTACCTCGGTTAGTCGGGGCTTGGATAACTACGGCTCTACTGTACTTTTACTTTTGCTTAATGTTACAGTAACAGATGTTCACAAAGTGTCGAACTATCAAAGTTTTACTGTACAAGTTTTACAAACGTATGAGCGAGAATTTCATTTGCAGTTCCACTTTGGAACATATGAAAAGAGTGGTGTTTCATAACAATCCCTGAATACTTAAAGACCTGAAGGAGAATATTTAAAGAAAAATTTTAAACACAAATGAACAAACAATATGGTGGGTGTCTGCAAATTGTCATGAAATGAAAATGTGTACAAGCCTGTTATCTAGGTTAATGGAACTCACTTTCAGCATCTATTGTAAAGGTAAAGCAACTGTTTATATACATTAAAGATTACAAAATTACCGGGTTGTGTCTATTATGAAACACCCAGTATATGAGTACACTCATTTAGTAAACCCATTAGATATTGGAATTTTAATCCGATATTGGTAAAATTTGGTATGTAGTCTCGGTTTACTATTTATATATATTATCGACTATCAATGTTTAAAGACTTGATCCAATGTGTGGTGAGAAAAGATGATGCTTGAGAGAGAAAGAGCTACTACCCTGTCCTCTCTTAAATATTCACAACGCATGTGGCATTTAGTTTACCATTGGACTTTAAATATTAAAAATAGTTTTTTAGATAATTTGTTACATGTATATCACACAATGGCTCATTTTATACAACTTTAAAATCTGCAATTAATGATGCCCAAACATGTTTCAACAAAAAATAGAGTTTTTGATAATATAAATTTTTTCCAGTTTTTAGTCAAATTTCATAAGTCATCTATGTTTTACTATTAGTTGAATATAATTGTTACTCAAAATAAATTGTATAGTTTGAAATGGCATTCATTTCAGTAATTATTTTGTTGCACTCTTCGTGATATGGGGCCCTTCTAAAAGAGTGCATATGTCAAAGGCACAACATTGCTGGGGAGAAAAACACTTCTCAATTTAGAAACAATGAAAGAGTTGTTCAAAACAAAAAGCAGTAAGTTTGCAAAGGATGCCAGGCTTGCATTTATCAGTAAAAACATTAGAGACACCTGGATTATAAACAAAAATAAATATAGAAATCAAGAAGTAGTGAAATTCAGTTTCAATATGGGACACGACTGTCTCGCTGCACAACTCCACCATATCAAGATTTACAAATCTCACAACTGCACTATCTGTAAACAACTGGACACAATAATAAACAGAGTTCACCTAACATATTTACCAGGAGTCAAAGAATTGACTAAGGTTCTACTGAGATCCCAGAGGACGAATGGAGTGAACCAAAGATTACTCATTAGAAAACAACAACAATGTTCTAAAAACTAGATAGAGGGAAATTGCTCCTTAGCATTTATTTATCCTCCTCCCACACTTCATAAGAAATAAATGGTTGGGGAAACTTGGAAAAAAAAGTTTTCTTTCATTTATAGAAAGACAATGTAACACCTAAAAAAGGTTAATTTGAATAAAATATTTACTATAATGGAAATCGTATTGAGTAGAGGGTGATAGAACGTAAGTCAAAAACATGACTTATGGCTCTTAAGGTTAAAATAAAGTAAATTCAACTAGAATAGATTTCCAAACACAAGGAAATAATAATGTATAGATTTTAAGGAAATTTAGTTATAAAAAATTTAATAATTTTGTGTCTGAGTAAAAAATTATAAGAAGGATGAATTGTGATTTGCGTAGTATTTGAACAGTACAGTGAGTGTGATGCGAGAAGATTTATCACAAAGTCAGCGGTAAATGAAGGGACAATCCTTGGAGCGAGCTGTGTGAGCCCTTGAGTAACGGAAGTGAGAATTCACCATGCGTTCATATTTCAGTCTTAGCTCAGAGCTTGGAGGTGAAGGTTGTGTTAAAAAAGTCTTAGAACAGAGTTTCTAAGTTTGTTAAAAATGTAATATATTTAATTTTTTAGTCTCAAATAGAGATTAGCAAAGTATAAAATGGTTAGAAAAGTAATAAAGAGTGTTTTCAATGACAATGTAACGTGGTTAATAGACTTATAGACTCAGTGTAGATAATGGACAGACAAAATGAGACAATTGGTATAAAGTAAATGACTGGACAGTTAATAACAATACTTTTATGAACACTCGTGTTTGCAAGATTAATAATAAAAAGGGACAAAGAATTATTAATAAAAAACCAAAACATTATTTTAAGAGACTATGTTCTCTATACGCGAGTCTTAAACTAATTGTTTACCGCGTGGCGAAAATCGTGTATTAAGATGAACATTCTTTAAATAACCATAAACGCTATGAACTATTGTAAGAAAAACATTTCTAGAGTGCTGTGCGAATATACGAAAGACGAACTTCCTGAAAGCAACGATTCCAATGAACTGCAAGATACTGGACATCTGAATTACTATCTTCGGACAATTTTTATTAAAAAAACCGGTGTCGTGGTATAGACATCTTATGTTAACTTTAGATTAAGGAATTATATTATGTTTTAATAAATTTTGCTATATATATGTTTGATCATTTAATCTTCTTGAAAATAATTCAAGATAAATAAATAAATAAATAAAATAATGAAGCATTCAATATTTAAAGTAAATCTCCTTCAGAGATCTTTAAAGTAATTTAAAATTAAAAAGAAAAGTAATTTTGTTGCAACATTTAAAGTAAAGATTTAAATTCATTGAATCAGTCTCCTTCTGAGATGATAAAAAGATAAAACAAATTAACTAAGATAATATTCATATTTACTTTCATAATATGTTTAAATAATATGTTCTTGTATAAATATATTTTGTGAATAATAAATGTATGTTAAAATTTGAGTCTAAACGAGAATTTTTCATTCACTACCAAAGAATCACTGTGAGTACACTTACAAAAAGAAGACATGCCCTGAGATTTAAATATTAACTTTTTAACTTTTTCAAAATTGGTGAGTTAATTCCACCTGGCGCCCTTATGACCGAGCAATGTTCAAAATTAATTATAAATAACTTTCTTAAACTTCATTTTATTAATAAAGTAATTTAATATATAAAACCTTCAATTTTATATTTATTACAACAAGCATATTTTAAATATTTATGCATAAAGAAATTATTCAATTAATGCCTACTATTACTAAATTTTCTTAAATTCACTAATGAAAACTTAGGTGGTAATTTGTTTCAAACATATTTACAGTAGTTAAAAAAAATAGTCCTGTTATTGTGTAACTTACGTAAGAGCTTTCCCATAATCCTTTGAGCTATAATATTCATCTGCCATTTGAATGACTGAAAAATAATAATAATTTGAAGTGAGAAAAAACAGTTGTTGAAGTTACAAGAATAAAAACTATACATTCCAATTTAGGTAAATAAATACATATATGATTAAAGACTAAAAACTTTAAAGAAAAGTTGACATTTATTTATATCAAACTGGTTAAAATATTATTAAAAATAAAGAAATATTAAGATTATCAAAGTAGCAAAATATGAAATTAGATGTAAATATATATATATATATAGAACGTCAATAATTCGGAGGTCAAAAATCCGGACCGTCAATAATCCGGATTCGTCTCTAGCAAGAATATGTAGTGTCTGATGTTTTTACTGTACGTTGTACACATGTTGCTGTAAATAAAATACGATACAGTGCTTGAAAAACATGTTTTTAATTTATAGACCTTATACTCTACCTACCAATAATAGAAAATAATACAATTTTTAAAACTTTTTTCTCAAATAGTGCGTGCTGGCCGTTTTTTAATGTAATTTCGATAATCCGGATAATTTGATAAACCGGATGGGGTCCGGTCCCAATTAATCCGGATTATCGACGTTCTACTGTATATATATATCTTCATGATTGGGCTTAATGAAATTGATCTCAATTAAGAAGAAAAAACTGTTAGTAACAGGAATAAGGAAGAATAACACTTTATAATTTGACCCTTTCGACAACTGTCAGTGATTTTTCCAATTTCTGTCATGTTAAACTGTGCAGTGGACAATTATATAACAACTTCTTACAATTCATTGTATGTAAGTTACTTGAGTTGGTCTTATTTCAAATTTAAGTGTGATCATGTAAGGACATTTACAATTATGGCACCAGACAACCTTGTAACTATTTCTAGAGAACACAGGTTTAATTTATACAATAAACTTCCTTCATAAAGCAGGTGCAGAATTGAATAATAAGTTTTATAGTATTAAAATGACACAAAATTATACAAATTTTAAGTACAGTCTTAGACAGCTTCTATTGTCTGGAAAATTCTATTTTGTGAAGGATTTTCTACACCATGATTTTGTTACTTCAGAGTACCTAGTTGGATATGATCTCTATGACAAATTGAGGTTTTGACACCCCTATTATTTAGGTTTCCTATGCTACATTGATACATTGCCATTTGCATACCTTACCCCCATGTATCTTGCTAACAAAGTCAGGAAATTTCAAGCTATGAAAATGCCTGGTACAGTATGTCACAACATGTTGAGAGCAACAGGAGAGAGCAGTTGTGTTTGAACTGTTAGTGATTTTTTTAATGATTTCCCTGTGTCTCCTGAAAATGGTCGGCTAAGCTCCTTTTAGACAGATCTGGTAACTCCACAGACCCTTAGTTAAAAAGAGTAGATGGGGATTTCCCAAAATAATTAATTAGATATGTAAATAAGCCGTCATGGCTTGCATCCACCAAATGCAATTGACCCCCATTGGGTCGTAAATTGTTAACTAAAATGTGCTATGGTTTGATTGGTATTATGTGTTGGCCATTATCAAAACTGGCTAGTATCATGGATTAAAAGGAAGACGTCAAGATAATATTAGAGAAACTATTCAACCTCTGGGTGATTTAACGTATTTCAGATTATTGTAAACACGCTTCCAACCTGTAATAACAATCGCTCTAAGAATCACAGTATCTTTTCATCTCTTATTACCTGATTACATTTTTAGTTGGAGCCATAATTTGTTTATGTATAGTTCTAAGATTATTATAAATTTTATTATACCATACATATTCTTTTTTAATATATCTAAATATAGGTTATTGTTTTATATGTATAAGATTATTTGCTGTTATATTATTTATTGTGTATCTGTAGTGTGTATATTTTAATTTTTATATTATAAGATTTTAATTTAATATGAATATAGTCTCTGAATAAGAAAATGAAATGAACAAAGACCGACAACATCTTACTAAATATCTTATGAAGCTAAAAAAATAGCTTTTGGTAAAACCACAAAACAAGTTTCAGTATTATAATACGATTTAATAGTATTCATTAATAGTATTAAGCCTATTATGTAAAGGTTTTCCTTAGTAAACTGTAACAATTTTGTGGCTATGTTACCTCATTAACAAGATAAGAACTATGATGTTATAGATCTTTTACCAATATATTAATTTGAACAAATTAATACTTCCCCATTTTAAAATACATTGTATTATATTGTCTGAATCACAAACATAAGATTACTGAAAAAGAAATGTGAGTGAGAATGGTTTAAATGCATAAAATGTCAATTGTTTTTAAACTAATGAAGTTAATTTAAATTAATAAAATTACATACCTAAGCTAATAACGTTAATCTAAAATTAATAAATTTACATACGTTACCTAAGTGCCTCCGCATGCGTGGACACCTGTAGGTTTTAAACTGTGAAATTGCATTGCCTAACAGCCCAATGATGATTGTCTAAAACATAAAAAAGTGGAATATTTTAAATCTTAATATTGTTGTATGACGACATGTACTATTTATATAAAATAGATTAATTGTATTATAAATACAGCGACTCACGTCTATCCGCCCTGGACTGTAAAGTAAATAATATTAATTTAGAACCATATTTTTTGTTTATAAAATAGTTTAATTTACAATACTTTTCAATTTACACACATAGTACTATAATTGGAACCAGATGCCTTTAGAATTACTTTATTGACCAAGAGATCACTGTAGCTGTATGAGTTATGCAGGCATATTTTTTCATAACTTTACATGAAAATTCCGGCTCTATTATTTTATAATGCTCACTTAACAGAAGATATTGTAATAAATATAAATTAACACCTTTTACGGTTTTATTTATAAATATTACTTTTTTATAAAAACATGGAAAAAAAAAGAATTATATTTTATTTTATTTTCAACTTATAATTTTAATGAGTTTAATATCTTGCTCAGCATTAAGGGCGCCAGGAAGCATCATGCTTACCAATTTGGAAAAAAACATGAATTTACTTATTATAAAGATCTCGGAATTGGATTCTCTTAAAAGTGTACTCACAGTGATTTTATGGTACTGAATGAATAACTCTTGTGTAAAATGAAATTATAACATACATTTATTATAGACAAAATATTTTTATACAAGAACATATTATTTAAACATATCATGAAAGTAAATATGAATATTATCTTAGTTAATTTACTTTATCTTTTTATCGTCTCAGAAGGAGACTGATTCATTTATTCAATGAATTTAAATCTTTACTTTAAATGTTGCAACAAAAATTATTATTATTATTTATTTTTTTTTTAATTACTTTAAAGATCTCTGAAGGAGATTTGCTTTAAATATTGAATATTTCATTATTTTATTTATTTATTTATTTATCTTGAAATATTTTCAAGAAGATTAAATGATCAAACATATATATATAGCAAAAATTATTAAAACATAATATAATTCCTTAATCTAAAGTTAACATAAGGTGTCTATACCACGACACCAGTTTTTTATAAAAATTTTCCGAAGGTAGTAGTTCCGATGTCTAGTATCTTGCAGTTTTTTGGAATCGTTGCTTTCAGGAAAGTTCATTTTTCGTACATTCGCACAGCACTCTAGAAATGTTTTTCTTACAATAGTTCATAGCGTTTATGATTTTTTAAAGAATGTTCATCTTAAAACACGATTTTCGCCACGCGGTAAACGATCAGTTTAAGACTCGCTTATAGAGAACATAGTCTCTTAAAATAATGTTTTGGTTTTTTATTAATAATTCTTTGTCCCTTTTTATTGTTAATCTTGCAAACACGAGTGTTTATTAAAGTATTGGTATTAACTTTCCAGTCATTCACTTTATACCAATTATAATTGTCTCACTTTGTCTGTCCATTATCTACACTGAATCTATAAGTCTATTAACCACGCGACATTGTCATTGAAAACACTCTTTATCACTTTTCTAACCATTTTATACTTTGCTAATCTCTACTTGAGACTGAAAATCAAATATATTACATTTTTAACAAAATCTAGAAACTCCTTCCTAAGACTGAGTTAAACACATCAAGATTCCAACTAAGACTCTATTAGAATACGTCTAACCACCTTAACTCCTCAATCAAGACTGAAATAAGAACGCATGGTGAATTCTCACTTCCGTTACTCAAGGGTTCACATAACTCGCTTCAAGGATTGTTTTTTCATTTCCCGCTGACTTTGTGATAAATCATCTCGCATTTCACTCAATGTACTGTTCAAATACTACGCAAATCACAATTCGTCCTTCTTATAATTTTACTCACACACAAAATTATTAAATTTCTTATAACTAAATTTTCTTAAAATCTAGGCTATACATTATTATTTACTTGTGTTTGGAAATCTATTCTAGTTGAATTTACTTTATTTTAACCTTAAGAGCCATAAGTCATGTTTTTGACTTACGTTCTACTACCCTCTATTGCAGCTTTTTGATTCAATTTAAGATTAAACATTAATTTTAAATTGTCTTCTTATGTCAGTAATCTTTACACTTGCACACTATATTGATAATAAAATGCATCATTACATTCAGCTGTTGCCAATTTACAAATGTTGAAGTAAAAAATAGTTTATTACAGTTGGTTTGTAAATGTGTTTTTATGTGTTAGCCAGCAAATCTTAACCAGCTGATCCCATGTATTTGAAATAAATAAAAAATAGTAATTTTTAAATTGACATTCTCATTAAATATTAAATAAATTATTTTGTTAATAAAATAACTCATTTTTTTTTCAACTAACTCGATGGAAAATAATAAACAATAGCTTGTTTTTTCTCCAGCACATGACTTTGTTTAGCACTTTTTTTATTTACTCGATCAACAGATCCTTCTCTCTTCTGAGGTCGTCAACACATTATTATAAAACATAAATACAACATGTAACACATATTAAAAACACAACCCATAAAGTGCACACCATGTTACTGTCCACGTAGGAAGGGAAAGGATTTCAAAGAATAAGGGCAGTTAACCCGGTGGGTGTTTAAAGCGAGGGCGGTTAACAGGGAGTCATACTGTAAGTGTGATATTTATGTTTTATATTAATGTATTATTGACATCAGAAGAAAGAAGGACTGATAACAGATTAAAAGTTTTAAAATGCATCAAAGAAATGTTAAACAAAGTTACATAATAGAAAAAACAAGATAATTTAATTGTAAAATAACATATCAAATCATGAGTTTATAAAGGACTAATTGATTTCTCTCTAGTTCAGTTTATTATGTCATGATAACTACTCACAGAATGATTGACTTTGAACTTTTCATTATATTGCAATGCAAGGATCCCATCTCGCTCTCTCACAGGATCAGGTGGCTGAACACTCAAGTTTCCAGCTCGCCAAGGACGTTGACCATAAAACTCCATGGTGTCTGATCCTGCTAGAGGATCATTATCCGGATACCGTTCTACACCCTGGAATAAAGATATGTAACAGATTTAATACTTGTCTAGAGAATGCATATCTGAAAGTTACAAATCAGTAATATAAATTTAAAAAATTTAATGGAAATTCAAATTATATTACTAAAATTACCTTATATAGGTTATCTTCAGTTCGTATTTGTACATATAGCTACAGTGCTGTTTCAACTATCACTGTCGGCTTCATCAGGTTTAGTATCAACACTTACACATAAGACAACACTTTGCAAGATCCGAGTATAACTTTTCGTTAGATAATAAATTTTTATTTGGGAAAGTTTGTGGCCACATTATAAGTGGATTCCTACTATGCGGCAGATAGGAGATTGGTTTGGAGCTGGTGAATTATTGAACAAAGTAACATGGTTCAAAGTTTGATCATTATAAGTTTTTGTTTTTATTATTGTTAAGTTTGACGATTACATCATAGATGTGGTTGGAAGGAAAATTCAATTTATCGTTTGACATGTTGTTCTTGTAAAGGTTCTGCGTAGTTTGAGGTTTGTCTTAACCACATACTAGAAGGACCCATCAGCAACACTTTCTATAAATACGGCTAAAAAGTTGCTCATTGTTCCACAAACAATCTGAATAACTTTCTGAAAATAAAACCTAACATCAACAGCGATAAATTCTTGAATAGTGGATAATACAAACTCTCTTGTAATGACTGCAGTAGTGTATATATAAGAAATACAGGATGATCTTTTAAAACGAGATTCAAGGAACATCTCCCTAACCACAAGAAAGCAATGTTAGATAAACCTCAAAATTTAATTAATGAAAACCACACATACACAGAAAAAAAATTTACAAATAATGCATGACTTTAAAAAAGGCGCCATGCAATGAACATATTAGAAGAATTCCAGATCTACATGGTAGTACAAGAAAACCCTGTGCTATATGTTAAACGATAAATTGAATTTTTCTTCCAACCCCATCTATAACATAATCGCCAAACTAAACAATAATAAGAAACAAAAAACTGTTATAATGATCAAACTTTGAACCATGTTATTATGTTCAATTATTCATCAGTTCCAAACCAGTCTTCTATCTGCCGCAGAGTAGGAACACACTTATAATGTGGCCACAAACTTTCTTAAATAAAAATTTATTAGCTAACACAGATACACTCAGATCTTGTGAAGTGTTGTGTTATGCGTTATGTGTGTAAGTATTGTAACTAAGCCTGATAAAGCTGACAGTGATCGGTGAAACAGCACTGAAGGTATATGCACAAATACGGACTGAAGACAAAAAATATAAGGTAATTTTATAGTATTATACTTAACAGTTCCAAGGCAATACGATAAAATTTATAAATTATATGATAAGAAATGCAAGATTTTGCATATAGCATATTTTGTTCTGAACAAACAAGTGTGTCTGTTGGTTCATGCAATTAAAAGATTACATGATAAACTACAAAAAAGCAAGGTTTTAGATTCTTATATTAGCCCTAGATATTTAAAATATTGTGGTGTAAACAGAATTGGTGTTGGAATTTTGCTGATATAAATATTTAGATAATAGTTCCAAACATGGAAAATTGTTTTTTTATAAAATGTCTGTATATGTATCAGTCAGTGACAATTCTTAAAAATCAATAAATGTTGATCAAATTGATATCTAAAACTTTTTTGGCTTCTAATAAATGTATATAAAATATAATTATTAAACTCAACATATGAGAATAAAAACATAAAATTTAAACTGGCTCAAACAAATTTGACCAAGTTCACAATGTATTTATTTTCCACTATAGAAATATTATTTTGATATATTAAAATAAAATATTTACTCAATTTTTGGGGGTGTAAAATTTCTATTTTTCTGACTATTTACTATTATCTTTAACTTTCTAACTGTCGCAATTTTATATCTCGGGTCTTGTGTTCTTAGGGAAAATGTACTAAAATACTTTTAAAAAACCATAGTTTTGCGTTTCCTGAAACACAAACAATTTATTGTTTACATATAAATAATCAACATATAAATCCTGAAAATCATACATATGAAATAATGTTCAACATTTATTATTTTTATGTCTTTTCATCAATTTTCTATTCTAAAGTCATACAAGAAAAATCATAACAACCAGTAAATTTCACTATGAAAATCTATTAAAACATTAACAATTTCATCTATTCTCTTATAAATCTTCCAGTCTTTTACTTTAAAATTTTTCTATTATAAATTCAGTCTGTTCTTCTTTTAAAAAAAATAGCTCATATGGAAATAATTTAGTATTATTTCTCCATTTACAATTTTTTATAATGTCTCTACTTTATTAAACATTTCTCATGTTAATAATAACTGTTCCTTTTTCCTTCAAAATTAATGATCTTTTATTTTTTCATTTTAACAGTTTTTACTCAACCTCTCATTTATAAAATATTTATTATCTCTATTGCGCTTTATACAAAGGACGCTACACACTGGCTCTGTTTAAAACCAAATACCAACTTGTTTTATTTTTACTATTATGTAAAAAAAAATATTTTAAGTAGGCTACTTGGAGGTAATATTTTTCACAATCACTTGGTAGTTTCCACATTTTAAAATTTTTTGTTAACATCAAAACAAGTAATTTTACGAACACTCGTCAATAAATTGCCATTGGAATTATCCAGCATACCACAAGTCCAAGACAGATCTGAAATTATTTCGTCCGTATGAAGCTACCTAAATTCTCCACGCTTCGCACTATATTCTGATTGGCCTTTTTTTAAATCAATCAAATAATTTACCGTTTTATTTTTATTCGTTCTTGTCCTAACCAGACTTGTCCTAACACTAAGTATTTAATTATTTGATAATTATTCTTTCTTTAAATAAATACTCTTAATACAGTAGAGTCCCGTATTATATATAACTTATATAGTTATAGTTTTGTTATTATAGCTCATGTATCACTGAGGATGGAGACTTTGTCGTTGAAATGTGTTTGATTAAATAAACATAATTATGTGAGATCTTGTGTTCGAGTTTTTTTTTATCTAGAATTAATCACAATTATAATTTCTGATTATGTACTTCATTCAATTGAAATGAACGTTAATCTGCTAGAGAATATGAAATATTTTACAAGATTTTCAACTTTATAAGTTTATAAGTAAATAAAAAATGTTTTCTAAACTGAGTTTTCAACTTTCATTATGGTACCACTAAAAAGAATTGTAATTAAAATATGAAATATACACAATGTGCAATTTTAATATATTTTTTAAATATATTTTATATATTTTTTTAAATATATTTATTAAAAAATTTTGATTGTAAATTTTTAAATAAATATATATTTATCCACTTATAAAAAAATTGTGAAACTAGAAATGAAAAACTATACACAGGTACGTAGAATAAAAAAATTAGTCTTAATCATTAATCTCTTCAATTCACAATAGTCTTTTTTTTATTCAATGTTTTCAATATAAGAATTTGTTTCTATTACAAGTAATATCTATATGATATAAGTGAAGTTTCGTGTTTTAGGGGGAAAATTTCTAATACCAGGGTTCCTTACAAGAAACCAACACATCAAACTCTGGTTCTGGAGGATAAACACGAATCTATTTAAAATGACCTCTGGATGTGTATATTATTATTATTTATAAGCTGGAGATCAGCATCATTTTCAGATCCATCAAGTTATTTCATTTATAAAACCACAAACATAACTAATCAAAATTACACAATAACAACAAAATCCCAGAATGCCTGTGAGTCACCTGGGAGCCATAAGAACATACACTTTTAATTTTGAAAAAAAAAAAAAAAAAAAAAAAAAAAAAAAAAAAAAAAAAAAAAAAAAAAAAAAAAAAAAAAAATACTGATGGGATGTTTCAACTTTCAAACAGAATCAACTTTAGTGAACCAATCATGAACCTTGGAAATTACCAATATGTGACAGGTCAAATGAGTCATAATTTATAATGTTTACCACTTCCTGAATTAAGGTTCCAAAAAAAATGTTGGCCACTACCTTATACTATCATCCAAAAGTATGATTAAAAAAATATTGATATAAAACAACAAAGAAAGAGATCACATGACACTATAATTATAGATCATATTTATAAAATTAGCATTTCCAATTTTAGTGAAATATGAAAATTAATAACCCAAACCAAAAGTATAAGAAAATTATAGTTTGGGAATAAAAAACAAAACAAAAATAGAACCTTAACCTGCCATCATTAAACACCTAAAGTCGTATTAAAATAAGTATATTACTAAAGTACTATAAAAGTAATATAGAATATATGGTACTGTGTCAAAATAATAATAATCTTCAAATACCTGACATAACTCCAAAGTAGCTAACTTGCGGTCTACTGCCTGGCATGCTGCTTGTTCATAATAGTACCCTGGATGCATAGTTTGCACAGCAGGTAAGCCTGTACGTATTGCTTCTTCAAACAAGTCTCCAAATATATTTGATCTAAAAATAGTTGGGTTGCATTATAGAAATTTTATAATAAAGAAAACAAAATTAAAACATGTCTAAACTTTATCAAATGTTATCTTTATCTTTAACTTTATCTGTATGTCGGTAGAAAATTATGCAAAACACAAATCATTCAACCAGTTTAATTAAATTTGTTATGTTTTTATAATTTGGCCTTATAAAAATGAGTACTCTAACCTAACATTTTGGGACTTACTGTAATAAAAAAAAATCTGATTTTCTAACAATTTGTTCAACAATTGTTGTTAAGTTTTTTTATAAAATGTGACTTCTTAGAACCAAATAAAATTCTGAGTCGGGAATTATCAACTATGTTAAAATGAGGAATGGACACCGGCACTGATATTTATTTATTCAAATAGGTCAAAAGCAATTTCAATCGAATTTTGGTGAAATTTGAAAAAAAATCAATACCAAACCAGTGTTGAAATCACAAGTATAAGAAATTTACGGTTCACTACTAAAGTAACAAATACAAAAATGAACTGTAACCACCTGTTTTAAATTTGATATTTTGAACTCCAGAGTAAAATATGAAAATCTATAGCTTCAAAAAAATATGTGTCAAATTTCAAACTACTGATTATATAATTAATAAAAGTCTTCACACAGCAAAAATGTATAAAAAGAAGAAGTAAAACTACAATAAAAATAAAGCTGTCAACTGAAACAGGAAAAATCATCACGTGATTTTAAAATTAGTGTCCACAGTACCTATCTCATCATATGCATATTTAAAAAAATTTAAGTATAGTAGAAACCCCCTTATCCAGATCAATAGAGACCCAGCATAGTTGGCTTGAACAAAAAAATTAATTGTCGTTTGGTGGGTACAGCTTTTGCGTTTTGTTGTCACTAAATCACGATTTTTCTTGAGCTGCAATAGTTGGATTCTTTTTGCCTTTTTAACCATTTAAATGCTACTGCAAGGGGTTTAAGCTTCTTTATGAGATGGTATGGTGTCTCGTCCAATAGATTCTTCTTATTCGTCCTTGTTTGTTCATTATCTACTTTTAATAATTCCTCAAGAATTTTCAACCGATATAATTGGAAATCACTATATGTCATAATCATCACACTTGTCATTGATATTTAGAGAGACTAGAGATGCTGAAATGTCATTTATTACAATGTGATTTCCTACATCCTCTTCCTTATAACTGTTATCATATTGATTTTCTTGGTAAACACACACACACACACACACACACATATATATATATATATATATATATATATATATATATATATATATATATATATATATATATATATTATAAGTCCAAATTATGGCAAAGCTAAAGTCCTACTTGGTGAACTTAAAAAAGAAATTCACAAAGCCAATCGAATTAAAAAGAATTCCATAAACTCTCCCCCCCCCCTAAATTTGTTATTTAAATTTTTGTTCTTTTTTGTTTAGATAATCCTCCAAACTTTCCCACAGATAAAATTTATTAAATAATTTTTAAAAAGCCACCATGGCAGGTTTCTTCTTATACTTTATAAATTTTAAACTAAGTGTGTGTAGAATACAAAGCTAGTCACGAATTATAATATTAAGCACCAAACACGATTACAAAATCATCAAAATTATTTATTGTGAAATAAATTTCAAAAAATTACAAGTTCGAAAGGTTACTATTAGTGTTCAAAAATTTCAATGCTTTCACTTTTCAACAGAAGATCAGGAATGATTATGAAACTAATAGTTCAGAACTACATGAATTTACCGGCACAAGCTTGCCTTCTACTCATTTCTATTATGTAAGGAGCATGGTTGGATGTTGAATAGATGTTTCTAGAAAGGTAGACATATATGCTTAATTTTCTATTAGACCGTATTGGTAACCTTTCTTGGACTAGAATTAAATCCGTTAAAAGAATTACAAAATTTTGTAACACATGAAATAATGGACATGTCATCCTTTCAAAATTTACAAGTTTAATTTCTTTTAAATATTTTTTTAATTACTTTAATGACTCTCATACAGCCCAGTGTTGGATTAAACAGAATTAGTAATTGTAAGCAGCTCTATTGGTTAATAACAAAAATTTATTACCAACATTAAAATATAGAAAAGTAATTGGGTTGAGTTCAATGCCCAAGTATATTTTTCAGACTCAGCATAATTATTTCAAGGAAACACTGTTTTGAATCTAATGAAAGCTTAAGTGAGATAATAAATTGAACACATTTTTATCTTTTGGTTTACTGGCAAACAAAAATCATTTATTAAAATTTTAAATCTATTACTTTTTAAATTACTAGAGATTATATACACTTTTTTTTTTAGAAAAGCAAATATCATTAAATTTATAATAAATAATTCAAATTATTTTACATAATTCAAATTAAACTGTAGCTAGAGTGAACACTATAAATTATGAACAGATTTATATTGTGTAAAGTTTTAAAGCCACATAAGCTTGCTGAAATTTAGGTACTAAAACTAAAATTTTGTAATAAAGATATAGTCTCTGCAAAATATGTGAAAACATGGCAGATAATAGATCAAAATAAAATACAAATTTATATGAATATTTAGTTTAAATAATAAATTCAGAATAATTACAATTATATACCACAATAGTTAAACTTCAATGCAAAAATTACTAATAGCCTTGTCTGCAGCTTATATGTCAACAGATTCTTACAAATGTAAATTAATTAACTAACTAAAAGTCAATTCAGGGGGAGGACAAAGAAAGATGGACTTTACAACTAAAACACTGTTGATTGTTTATTGTTAATTAATCATTATGCTTTATACTTCTAATTTTTTTTTTATGTTGGATTAAAAGATAGATGATGAAAAATGAAGTACAGTAGTTCAGGAATTTACTTTACTTTGTAGAGAGCTCTAATTATCAAGCCTGAATCAGTAACAAGAATATCAATAATCAATTACAAATTATTAGCCTAATCATTGCTGAATACATTACTTGAAATTCTAATTTCATTACAAAGATGTAATAAATATATCAGATATACTATTTCTAAAATTAAAGTAATGAAAGCTTACTGTTTGGAAAGCCACGCGTGATGCTGGAAGGCAAGTTCCTTAGGACCAATCTTTGGACGGAAATGATCAATAAGAGAACGAAACTGAACGATTGCATCTCGTGGTTGGTTCAATGCAAATAGAAGTCGACACAATTTGTATGCTATAAACCCAGCAACAGTTTTCAACTCCATAAGATGTGTTTCCACAACTCTAAGATCTAACAGGTTGCTGTATGCTTGTGAATATTGCCTGCAAATATATATATAAATTTTAAGTTTTTTTATTTGTTAACAATTAACTCTTAATGCACATTTTCTTTCCTATGTTACAATTTTGGGGTTGTACAGCAATCATTACCTATCTGAATGTGTAATCTTATACATACCTGTTCACATGAAAATTATATAAATCAAAAAGTGCAAGGTTTTTACAGATACTAAAATTTTTTTGGCATGATTGGCTTTTAAATAAATAATAAGCTCATCTCAAATTTATTTTTCATTTGGTGTCTGCTGACAAAACAAAAAAGAATAATCCACTAAAAATTAAAACCAAGAATTGTTTCAATTTAACTCTCACTGAAATGATCACAAAATAAATAATGCTAAAAATAAAACAATATTTCAATGTTTTATGTTTCCTTTTCTATTGGCAAATTATGTGAGACATATTTACAAAATAAACCTTCATTTTATATCTGCTTAAACTAATAAAAATGGTTGAAATTACAAAAATTGTATGGTTTGTTTATATTAATTTGAACATATTAATGAATTTGTATGTATTACAAGTTAATCCGTTAAATATTATAAAAAAAAAAAAAAAAATAAATAAAAATGTTAAAAATTTTTGTTGAATCTAAAAATAATATCATTAAACAATATATGATTAAAGACCTGATTGAAATGTCTTTTTTTTTAAATACATGAAAAGCCATCGATCTAAAGGTGTTCTGTTTTCATTACCCATCTTGCACAAAAGTCAAATCTAAAACGACAAAGAAAATACAGTAGTCAAAGAAATGGACATAGTGTTTCTCATTCCTTATTTTTTTTCCCCAAAAGTCATTGAAATCTGGCTAAAATGGTACATTATACCATTTATGACATATCTTTATTTAATTTGTAGGTTGTACAGTTAATGTTCTATCTTATAATTATTTTTTCTTTTTATTAAGTTGGATGGTACATCTAATTATTGTAAATAGAATGTGAAACTATGAAAAATGAGATATAGCATATCATTGCAGAACATAGAGGTAAAAAATTATTCAAAAACCCAGTTCAATTTTAAAACAGTTCATAAGAATTTAAAAATGTTAAAACAGATTTGTGCTATTGGTCATAGAAATATCTGCACTAAATTTAATATTTTCAGTAGTGGCTAGACAAATATAAATGGATAGATGGCTAACAGATAGATGACTTAATGGATAGATGGCTAGACAGACAAAAAGTGTTATTTTAAAAATATCTAAAGCATATGATATAGTCCATCGAAGGTGATAAATTTGTTTTTCTAATTATAAAATTTTCTCTTTCTTTAAACAAAATATGTTTAAAAATTCAACCAAAATTACTTACATGTGTGCTGTTCTGTTGTCCTGCTTCAGCTCACTAAGAAAAGCCATTTTAAATTGATGACGAACAAACAAATATTGATGAGTAGTTTTAATAAGATGTTCTCGATGAGATTTCACTTGACGGATCTCTTGTTGATAGTAACTCAGAGCTAACTCATAGAATGCATTTTCTAGCCTAAAATAAACAACATAGTGTTAGCAAGATTAAATATATAAATTAAGAAATAAAACTAGTCATCAATTTACTGATTAATAAATATAAATTCAACAATCAGTTAATATGTTATGTGATAGGAGGAAATTTTGTACAAATAAATTTGCTCCACTTGTTTACATATTTAGTTTGTTTATCTCTGCATATGGGCACTGTTAAGAGAGAAAACTTTTTTCTCTAGTTTTACTGACCTTGACCAATCTATTCATATCACTAAGCTGCACAAATGACCCATAAATAAAAATGAACTTTTAATGATGTAGATTTTAAAACTGTGGAAAACTAAGTATTGAAGGACCTACTGGTATATAAATTGATTGTGCCAATTACTCCTTCAAAGTAATATCAGAAATGTGTAGCACAAACTCTATAAGAAGGTTTTACACACGTATTATGTATAATATTTTACCTAATTCCATTTTCCTATTTCATTCTCACTGATTTTTATTTAAAAGAAATTGAATCTTTATAATCAAATACCAAGCGGTTAGCTTGAAGAACCAAATTCTACTAAATGTGTTGGTTACTATGGTAACAAATGTAAATACATTTAACTTAAAAGATCAGATCAGTTGTTAATATGCCAAGGCTAAGAATTTAACAACTTAAAAACCAATTAAATATAATAAAAAACTAACTGTAGCTGCAAATTCAGTTTAATATTAATTCCAATAACGTTACAAAGTAATTAATCTAAATAATTCAAAAATTCACAATTAGAGTTAAGTGGGAAATTTTGATCACTACATATAAATATGTGGGTAATCTCAATTGGTAGAGCATTGGTGTATAAAGCCAAAGATCCTGGATTCGATTCCCAGTCTTGATAGTATAATTTATTTTCACATGTAAATTTGTTATAAGCATGGTGTAATCATAACTTATGGACTCTTTATACCATTCAGGGGCGTAAGGAGAATCATTACACAATTTAAAGAATAGGACAAATTAACATGTGGAATTAGGTAAAGTATTATAATAAACTGAATAATTTGTAGAACTGTGCCACCTACGAGCAAAATAGGACACAATATCTGACTTTTAACAAATTTACTAACAAACTCATACTCGCTCACTCACTCGTGGGTGTGCGCACACACATACAGTAATACAGTAAGCTATAAATTGTACCAATGGATAGAATCAGTGGACATTTCATAGACATGTTGAGAGAGACTGCAATAGCTATAAGATATTGGTAAATAAAGTTACCTTAGTACATAACCTTGGAGATGGTCAACGTGAGGCAAAACAAAAAGACACTTTGGGTTGATATCACTCACAGAACATAAGGCAGCAGCTCTTTCTGCAGCTAGAACATCCTCTCCTGTAGGCAGTGGAGCTTTCTGTTGTATCAGAACAACCCCCAAACGAGTGTTTCTCCCTTCTAAAGCAGCCCTGTGTTTGTAACAATTAAAACTAAACATAAATGCATAACTTATTAAACTAATTTTATAAATACAGTGGACTCACAACTATCTGGCTTGGGTTGTATTGTAAATAATATTAACCCATTGCGGGTGGAATAAAACTGTGATGCACGACACCCAGCAGCCGGAGTTATTTCGTCAGCCAGTATGCGCATCTTTGTGGGCGAAAGACGTTCACGTTCACATATTGGTATTCTAACAAAGCAAATGTAAATCAACATCTGGCAATAAATCATCATCACTAGAGACAACTTCAGGTTCGGGGTTGTTAGAACACAAATGTCCCCCTTCAATCAAATTTTGGCCTACAATACAACTAGCTATATGCCCCATAACATTATTGCCAGTAGGCCTACTACGATTATAATTTGACGGCACCAGCTCAGGTTCTATGTTGTCAGAGAATGAAACAGGTTGTATATTATAAAAAGATAAACTGTTATTATTGCCTGATTGGTGTTCTGGTGAGGGTGGTATTATATCTGGATCGAAATCTAAGGTTTGGTCGCCATCATCTTGGTCTGAAGGTTCAACCACTTGTAGCTTGTCGATAGCTTCGCACAACACTGGATTACGCGCGAGCAAACGGGGACAAACACAAACTAACTCATTCCCATCCAAAAACGAAGGATCAGTATCACTATCACTGTCACTACCACTTTCTAATAATAACCTATCAAGTTTCGATGAACGTAAGTTGTCACCCATTTTGCCAACAAAACATATCAGACCGACACACTCACTCACAAAGCGGCGGCAAACTGACAGTATAATAAAAAGTAGGCATTCGCAAACAATATGTTGGATTTTTCTTGAAACACATTGTTAGGCATCCGCGCACAATTTATTGGAGATAATTAATAACAAAAAATGCACAGTCTAGCAGAGTTATCATGAATCACAACTGTTAGTGGTAAACGCAGAATAATTGAACGCGACATAGACGTCTTTCGGAGTTTGGTCCACCTAACACGAGGACGTGAACGTCACGTCTTTCGCCCGCAATGGGTTAATTTCAATTGACAAGTTTAATCTATAAAACAGTTAATTCACAATATTTTTTGATCATAAACACCATATGAAATATATGCCTATACCCCACCACAGTACAAGTTTTCTTAACAGTTTTTTTTACTCCAAGTAATTGCAGGTGCTTGCCTTTGGATGACAAAAAAAAAATCACTGTAGCCAGATGAGCGATGAGCACAACTTTTTTCATGTCTGAACAAGAAATAACGACTATTATTTTACAGTATTTAGTCAGTTAGCAGAAGACATCTAACATTTCAGTTGTTTATGAGCCATTAGGTTTTTATTAATTTGTTCTATTATTGATTTGTCTTCTTCTTCCTGCAACTGGGCTTTCAGTACCAAAGCGCCAGTTTCCCGATTTTGATTTATGGTCAGTTGTGTAATTTTATAACTGTTTATTACATATAAATGACAAACACTACTAATATGTTGCTCAATATTCTATAAATAAAAGTTAGGTTAGAGTTTAATAGGGTACTAGCCTATTAGATTAGATTTTGTATGGACAGGAGACACAGGCTTACCTGTATTGGAAAGGGGTCCTTGGTATTAACTAATAGTACACAAATAAGAAAACACACACAAAACACTAAAGTTCTGAAATATTTCGTAAACACTGTTCACTTTCTCAATCAGTAGAGTGTAATAAGTGTTTATGTATGTGTTTTCTTATTTGTGTACTGTTAGGTAATACCAAGGACCATTTTCCAAGGTAAGCCTGTATCTCCTGTTCATACAAAATCTAATTAAATAAAAGTTATAATTTTATAAATATTTCTGTCATTTCATTTAACTTTCCTTTCATAATTAGATCAAATTAACATTAATTCTTTGATCAAAGTCTATACACACAAGTTTAAATGTGCTATGAAATTAATTATTTATGAAATAAAAGACTGCACAAGTTGTTCATGTACTCCAAAGTGCTTTAATTTAGATATTTCTACAAGAATCCAAAATTAATTTTGTCCTCAATAATATACTTTCTGCCAATATATATATACACACGAGTATATAGCGTGAAAGGAAATACAGACACTATTTGGTTGTATTAATAACTCAGCCCTAGTGACCAGGCCCGTCTCTAGGATGGGGGTCAAGCTGACCTGAATGCCGCGTCTGGTGTTGCCCTCTTTTAAGGTGATGAAAATGATAGATATATAATTTAAATTTTGAAAGAGAAAATCCGTATAATTAATCACCTTTTACATGAGACAGTGCCCAAGCTACATTTTCTTATTCTTAGCATCCTCCTTAAAAACTATTGTCTAAAAATACAAATGAATGTTCACAGTTCATTAACAACTGTAGAGTAATGTTGTGTTGTTATCTCTGACAATGAGTGAGTCACCAGTACTCTACCCTCTGCTGCCCTTCCCTTCCTCTTATAACTGCCAACATACTTCCACCTCCCACTCAATCTGAACTGTTTTGCAGTCTTGTTATCTATTATTAGATCTCTATTGTTACACCGATTATATACAATTTTTGGAGTTTTGTTTATATGCAATACATACGCAAAAGCGATATTGTATTATAAGTGATCACGTTCAGTTTTTAACTTTCAAACAAGTTCTACACAAGTGTTTGTTTTTTTTTCAACAAGTGTTCACATATTTTTGCTAATAGTTTATTGCTTATGGACTACTTTCACCTAGCTTCGTGAAATAGAAACCTTATCATTTAAGAATGTTAAGTAAAATAATATTTAGACATACCCTAAATATAAAATTTGGATCATACACCTACAATAATGTAGATCTTTTACAATTACATATCTTAAAGTTGGTTTTAACAAAAAATTCAGGTTATTGTGAACACTATACTGTTTTATATATCATTCCATTTAACACTGTGTTCAATCTTTGACCTGGGCACCTCAAACGTTAGGGACGGCCCTGCTAGTGAACCTCACAGAAATAATATTATTTATAATAGAGCTTCCATTTTCTTCACTAGTACTGGTAACTCAGTCAAGATATACCTAACAATTGACTGAAATAAAATTTTTATCAAGTGTGATTTTGAATATTGACTTCTTTTTATTCTGCCACTTACAATTTTCTTTTACTGGTGATTTTTTTTTTTTTAGTGGTTTCGATTATTAATCTTTATATTTTATCAAAATTAATAGAGATGATTGTGGTAATACCACAGACTATGTTTTGTGGGCTAGAAAAAGAGCATGTGTAGTTCTTGAATTAGAATGAATTTCTTCTACCAAATTTAAAAGAGAAAGTGTCCTCAGAAATATTTAAAATGAAACTAGCTTTGAGTATGAAGTCAGACGTCGGGGCTTAAAATCAAGGGACAAATACAGTTTAGGTGTCACCAGAAAGTTAAAGGTCCAAATCTAATTTTCAACTTTGAAATGACAAGAATATGAAAAGGAGATCTTAGTTTTTTATTAGAAGTGTGACACAATCAGATTCCACCTTTTGTAGAAACTGGACTGAACCTAGAAGTTTGATCTTTTCAAAGAGACTCCCCCCCCCTGGCTCATTGGCTGTGTATACAAAGTGTTGTTCACTTGTGCACAGAGGCGATCCAATTCTCCGAAGTTACAAGGACAATTGTCGAAAACCAAACAATTTCTTACTTCCGGTGACAAGCCATCAATAATCACATTGGTGACATCAGCTACTGCTATAAAATTATAACATAAGTTGTTTTGTTAAGCAGTAATACTTGAGCTGGTTTTTTTATTTCATTCACGAAATGTAGAAGTGTTTTGCAGTGCCCTTGGAGATGATAGAAAAGGTCCTGTGTCAAGACATTTACCCTTTTGGACGGAATGAAGAGATTGTGTAATTTTTATGAAAATCATTAAAAGAGGCATGCTTAAGCAAGCAAGAATTTAAAGGTCCTTGAGCATAAGGCATAAGGACACTGAGAATATGATGTCTTATGTCAGGATACATCTTCTAGTAAATGTCGGTAGAAGCTTTAACGAAGAAAATAATTTACTAAAGTCCCAAAACTTTTTTATGGAAATTAGAACAGATTTCAATAAAATTACAGGTTGAACTGTTCTGATCTCTGTAAGCTCATTTAATTACTAAAAATAGATTATATCACTCGAGAGAAATTTTGAAACCAAACCACACTCTGCTACTAAAAATATGTTACACCCCCATGTGATAAGAGGGCTCATAAATGGAATAAAAACATTAAAGTGATTTCAAAAAGTGGTGAAATAAATAAAGATTAAAAAGCTTATCTTGTCTGATGTAAAATTAGTACAGGCACCTTTTAGAAAACCAGGATATTGTTAACTTTAAATTGGAGAAACTAAGTAACAACAGTAGTGAACATGAAAAATATATATAATATATTAGGAACATGGTTTTTAGACAATTTTGTTTACAGTTAAGTTTTGTTCAAAAAGAAAATAATGAAAACAATATAAATATACAAAATTATAAATACATAAGAAATTTAATTTAGCATTAAGAATTTTCACAAGATTGTTATAATTTAAATTGGTCAACAAAAGTAAAGAAAATATTTATTTATAGATATTCAAAAGGAAAGATTATATGTTTAAGTTTAGAATTTTAAAATTAGTTCCCACTAGGAACCAAAATTTAGCTAGCTACTAAAGTAAATAAATTTAAAAATGAGTTACAATTAATATAGTAACAGTCGTAACATTTAACATTACGTACATAAATTAAACAAACTTCTATTGTGCAAAGTTTATAGATGAATATAAAAAGAGTTGAACCATAAATATTTGAACTGGCCATCTGTCAAAAATAACAATAAATTTCATAAATATATTCTTTATAAAAAACAAATAAATCTCAAACAGTTAGTCTCTTAAAGAAGACTTTAGCATATTAATTTTATTAAAAAATATAATACATTGCGTCTTATTAATCAAAAAACCATCAAGTAACAGATTCAAACTTATAATACTGAAAAATTTATAAATTACTACAAATACATATTTTATTTTACTTAATAAAAGTTTATACGTGCTATACCAAGACACGTTTTCTTTTCAAAAGAACTTTTCATCTAAAATCACTTCCTAGGTCCTCTGCATTGGGCATTATGATGATTCATCAAAATCGCTCCAATCTTATGTCCACGCTTCTTGTTTTACAAAAGCACATTAATTGTTCATATTATAAATTAGCATCTTTCAATGTTCAAATTGTTCCATTTTTTAAATTGAACACAAATAAACTTAGTCTTTACAATAATATATCTCTAAATTACATCACCTTTACAAAGTATGCAAAGTTCATTGTTCAAACCATTTCACTTTAACGTGTTTATATATAATTGAAACTTTGTTGTGTTGTTTCATTAGCAAAATAGTTCACACTAGTTATGAAAAACACAATTTTACTACTTATTGTCTTTGTGTTACAATTAACTCGCCAGATCGGACCACGTGGTTTCACTTCACGGTTCATATCAGACTAATTAAATCAGTTTTTTAGTAGAAAATATAACTGTACTTATAGTACACAACATTATTCATCATAATAATTTGTTATTATCGAGTATAACACTTTTTATTTACACATCTTTTTTGTCCTAAGCAGGACTCGCCATTCTAGGCGACAACCGACCACTTTGAGATATTTCTGTCAACTAAGTGCAATGTCCGTTGCCGCTACAATCTTTCCTATGTCAAACACGTGTTTTGCATTTTTCTTAATTACAATGTTTATAATCACTCTAATTATATCAATACATAGAACAAATTTCTCTGATCATTTACTATTACCCATTTTATTTCAAATTTAGTTTTTTTTAAGTTATTCAAAGAAAGCAAATTTGTTTTGCGCTGTTACTTTTTTAAACACACCCTTTTCCCTCTTAAACATACCAATCTCTTGAAGCTCAAAATCCTCCCGCTCCATTCAAATTAAAAAATGTACACTATTACAACACACACAATTGAACTGTTATATTATAATATTTTTAATAATAGTGAAAAAAATATTATTAATACTTTTGAGTATTAAAAAACTATGCACTTTCATTTTCCCTTCCCTCTGCAACAGACTTGTAGCTCAGTTTAGGTTAGTAGTTGGATTAGCTTAAAAGAGAAAGTGAGGGTGCTCAACTAGGAGAAAAAGAGAGATAAGTTAGACTTTCCTTATAGCAAAATGTAGTCTACAGTTAGATTATGATATGTTTTACAAAACTGCTTGACTGAAATTTTTACATATATAGAATTATTTTAAATAAATTGAACAAAATAAACGTTAACTTCCAAAAGTAGTAGTAAATATAATCCAGTGGGAAACATATAAAAGAGCACAATTTTCATATGAAAAAGGGCTAATTTTAATATTATGTAACTTTTTTTCTCACCTACATCACAACAAATAAATATAGCAATTTTTTTTTTACCTTACCCAAAAAACCAAAGACTCGAAGGTTTAAAGAGAAATTGGAATGTGAATTAAAATTAATTGCTAAGATGTTTCACAACTACAATATTTAAACAAAATTCTATAATATAAGAGATATGTAACATACTAGAAAATAAAACCAAATGGTCAAGATATTAATAAGACAAAATCAGTGAGAAATCCTTCCTCTAAAAGAATTCGAAAAACAGAGAAAGTACATGTTTATGAAAATATTTTTCTAATATTTAGTAAAGTTTATACACTATTAAACAATTAAAATAAAAACTATTTTCACTCTAGATAACTTAATCTGTACCTGATGGATTGAACACGTGATGTACATTCAATCTTCTTCTCCGGCCAATCAGTATCATCCCAATCTAAATCATAAAAGATAACAACAACTGCTGGCAGCTCTTTCAGATGTTTCTTCATCCAGTTGCGCTTCAGAATCCCTTTAGGTATATACCATTCATACGTGTTTCTCTGGAATTTATCATTAAAATCAATAAGACAATTTCGTATATATTCCTAATAAATTGTATTGAAATGAGGAAAACATTTGTTGACCTGGAAGAAATAACCGTTACATTAAATAAAGCTGTTTAATTTAGGCTAATATCTAAATCCAAAAACAATTGCATTACAAACGGATATGGATAAAAATTATTTCAAACCTCTGCAATTTTATAACTGGAACTACAATGTAAATTCATTGGATAATTAAGAAAACATGATTACACTATCATTGACTTACAAGAATTAAAATGATGAAAGTAGATTGGTTTTTGAGAAAATCGTCAGAAAATGTCTAAGTAGTAATTTCATTGTATAACCTGTAATGACACAATTATCTTCAGAACAAAACTCTACATAAATTATTATCTTTGGCACTTCATGCTGTGAGTTACCGGTAGCTTATAATCAGTTATGACCTAAAACAGTTGAAGACTATCTCGAACGAAAAGGCAATATTTTGGATATATGCCAGGATACATTGTGATAACTTTGTGAGAAAATTTTCAGAATTAAAGGGTCAGGATCTACACTTGTTTAAAAAGAGATTGACTTGAGAATCACCTCGAACTGACAAAAAGTCGTTGAAAGTGTCATATACATTATTCGTGAAGCACACAAAAATAGCAAATATAACAATTAATTATTTGTAGCTTTTTTTAATGATTGGGTGCTATGGTAAAAGGCCCAACTCTGATATTGTTTGCTAGATCTTAGATTACCTCCATTCTCTGTATAACATCCCCATAGTAATGTCAGCTGAATTGTTTTATTCCCAACTCATGTAATAATAGTTGTGATAAGAATTGCAGAAAGATCAGCCATGACAGTTAAACAATTTATATTGACATAACTGCAATTGGTTACACAAGTACTTGTGATTGATTATACCGTAGAACATTGGAAGTCTTTAGCATAATGCCACATATTTTATACGCTATATTCACTAGTTAACAGTTGATACAATCACTACTGGCAAATAGTGGTGGGCGTTAACGCTAACAATGGTCAACGTCAACACCAGTTAACGTTACGTGTGATTAACTGTTGAAAAAAACTGCTAACGTTAACCTTCTAGACAGAACAGAAGACCAAGCGTCTTTGTTTGTTCAGTGTGCAGTGTGCAGGTGTGCAGTGCACGTGTTCAGTGAGAAATGAGAAGGCTCTAGTCATCAATCGACTGTCGCCTGTTTCTTAGATAAATAAAAACTGATTATTTACAGAGGAATATGTTTTGGAGTTATTTGTATTACTATTTACTAATTAATTAATAGTTAATTAATCAGTTATTATAATCAATTATTACAGTAATTCCAATGTGTGATAAAATAAAATCATGTTGGTTATTTACACCACACTATTTTCATATTATCCAGTTGTTGTTTTATACAGTTTTAGATTTAGTAAAAAACAAACAGTAAAATAGTAGGCTACAGCAGAAACATACGTTGATTCAGTTGATGAATAAACGTTGACTTTAATTGATTCGCTTTAGTTGCTCAACTAAACTAACAGACGACTGAGAGGCGTACGTGTAGCTGGGTGCGAGCGCATCGAGTGGGCCACTGTCGCTAACAAACAACCACTGATGAGTCACCTGCAAGCACTAAGCAAATGATCAACGTTAGCAGTTAATGCACTTCTTCGTCAACTTAGTTGATCATTGACGATGGTCAACGTTGACGTTACCCGTTAACGGGCACAGCCCTACTGGCAAATAATCTTATCATGTGGACCAATTTCAAACAAGATTTAACAATCCACATCTACTTGCTTAAATTTATATTCAAAGAGCTTTAACACATCAAATCCATCAACAGAATCACCACAACTGTATAATATGATAAAACATTTAATGATAAATTAAACTCTACCAAACATTAAGACTAACACATAATGTCAGAAAGTGTTGTAAGATTTTTTTAAATGCACAATATGCCATTCTCAATACATGATGTAGGTACACACAAAGAAAGTCTATCTAACAAACAGGCGAATTACAAGACAAATGTTTGTATTCAAGACAATTTATCATCCCCTATGATACTACAGAGTGTTGTAACTTTTTAAATAGTTATATTATCTGTTTGTAAAGCTAAGATTAATAATACAACATTATTATTATTATAGTGTTGCTAAAAGGTTTAAGAATGAGAAATTGAAAATTGGTATTCTTTAAAACTATGTCTAAACAGTAGGACATTATTTCAATTAAAGTGAGACTAATTATCTTATTAAAATTGTTTCATAAATTAAAGTTTGAAGTTAGTTCTTTTGTAAGATTACCTTTGGTTTCATGTGGGGGAATTCATGTACAGGTCCTAGTAATTTGAAATGTACCCCAGCATGATCCTGTCTTCGACTGTTCACTAACGCTTCCCAAATAATTCGATGAACTGCATTATTAACAGTATCAAGGCCAGCCACACCAACTAATGGCTGTGGAATTAAACATAGTTCAGGTGGAAACTCTAACCACTCTTCATCTACAGCTGCCATTTTTCACGGATATACCTTTTGAATAAAAAATTTATTATGTGTAATTTTTTACATATTATTACATATATTTTTTACATGACTTATTTGCATATTCAGCAGTTTTAAATATAAATTGTACTTAAATATTAAGATTGACTTGTGAGATAATATTAGATAGAATAAAACTTGAATACAAGATCTCACAAAAAATAAGTTTACTTAATCAAACGTGTTTCAACGACAAAGTCACCATCCTCAGTGAGTTTAGTTATTGTAGCTCATGTATCACTGAGGATGGCAACTTTGTCATTGAAACGCGTTTGAGTAAGTAAACACAATTTTTGTGAGATCTTGTGTTCAAGTTTTATTCTATCTATAAATTGTACTATTTTAAATAATTATAATATTTAGTATCTAATAGTAAAATAAGATATGTGTGATTCAAAAATTACTGATGAGCTACATTTCCAGTTAAAATGAAAAATGGAGAAATTTAGTCTCAAATATTTATTCAGTATTTCCAAAGTCAGGGTAATAGAGTTTTATCAATACAAACAAAAAATAATTCATTAAATTTCTGAGTTTTTCTCCATTTAGGCCTATTTCATATGGAGATAAATTGGTAGCTTGTAGATAAAAAGAGTCCAACTTTGCAGAATTTTGTAAAATATGTTGATGGTTTATTAGGATTAAAACAATATTTAAAACATTGAACTTTGCACTGTAAAACTAAGCACTCAAGGAAGAGATTAGTGAAAGCGGGATAAAAATTGTTATAGCCATTTGGGTGGGGTGTCGAAACAACAAATCCGGATATTCAACAATTTCTTTATGGATATGTTTATAAACATTTCAAAAACAACCTGAGACAATTACTATTGTCTGAATCATGTTATTCTGTGGACGAGTTTGTGCAGCACTGATGACAGAGTTGTAGGGAGCCTCCTTATTTTAAATTATTATTGTTATTGTAATTGTTAAATTATTATGTTATTGTTATATAAAGTAATGTTGTTTTAGAATGTGATTTAGTGATCTTGGTTATGAATATTTATTGTATTTTATTATATAATAACGTAATTATAATGTGATGACGAACCTTATACAATAACTGTATTGTTGCCAAGACAAATAATTCAAAAAAAGTTAAATAAATTTAGATTTATGGATTTATTTAACCTTACATACATTTTAAATGTCATCAATAAACTTACAAAAGTGAGAGCATAATAATTACATACTAGCATTTTAACAATGCCACACCTAAAAACATACAATGAGCAAAGCGAGACCCAAGAATAAATTTTTAGTAAATATTTTATATATATATATATATGTATATATATATATATAATGCGGTGAAAAAGTCATAACATGGAATATTATATTGTTTTTAAAATAAGTTTCTTTTCACTATCTATAATTTCTATAGATCACATATAAATTTGGTAAGACTAGTACTTTATTAATTTCCACAATAAATCTGAAATTATTAATGCGAAGTAAAATCAATGAAGCAACTATTCTTTTTGTAACTGCATATCATTCATCTTTGGTCGCACGGTTGCAACATATTTGGAGGATTTTATATTCAATACTCTATGCAACTGCTTAACATACAATATACCATACCATTGTGAGAACCCCAAAAGTAAGTTAGCTAAGAATAGGCCTAGGTTATGTTTTTTTTACTAATAATAAATTGTAAACTTAATTTTTGTTGTTTAATATTCTTTCCTCAAAAAAATAACTATTGGTATTCCATATGTGTGAAGTGGTAAATTAAAGTCACTTTCTCCACTTTGAGTTAGCATACTTCCTATATTAAGCTCACACACATCATTTTTTTATGTTTACTCATTGTACTCTATAAAACGGTAATTGTTTACTGACTGTAGCGCCCCAATTTCGATTTTTATTTTTCATTATTTTTGTACTACATAGGCCTACCTGTTTTCTTAAGAATAGTAAAATTTTTATGAGAAAAAATGTTTTTCACTTCAAAATTGACAATTTCAATGACGTATTTGTAGGTTAAGTATGCAAACACAATATTTCGACTGATCACTGAAGTCAAGCAACATTGAGTGTGGTTATTACTAGGATGGGCGACCGCTTGTGAACACCAGGTGCAAAATTTTAGTTGGGATTAGTGTTGTTCAAACCACTAAACAGTTAACATGGAGAGTGAGATGTGTGAATTACGTTTGTTCGATGTCGGTAATTTCAATGATTTACAAATTCAAGTCTTTTATGTTCGTCACAATATTGTAAAAAGAAAATAAGTGCTACAGGTGCAGTGCTTAGGGTTTATATACGTAGGTCAAGAAAGGTAACTATATATTTATATATAAGCCTATAGCTACCTTACTTGACCTTGTAGGTAAAAACAATATCCCATCACCAAAGTCAAGCAACATTGAGCGTGGTTAGTACAGTACATGGATGCGAAACTACTTGGGAACACCACGTGAAAAATTTCAATTGGGATTAGTGTTGTCATATCGTACGATGGTTTATTTACGCATAGGTCAAGTAAGGTGGCTATATATAAATATATACTTCACCTTCTAAGGTAAAAACAATTCACGTACAAACCTATTTTAATGTGTAATTTACTTAATGGACCTTAACCTAGAAAACTGAAATTATGTTTTTCTCTGTGAAAAACATTTTTACTCACAAAAAAATGTTACTATTCTTATGAAGACAGGTATGTAGTAGGCTACAAAAATAACGGGGGGGATAATAAAATTGAGGCACTACCGTAAACAATTACCCTACAAGACTATGTAAAAGAATTAGACGTTACCATGATCATGCTGTTTTTAACAATAACCAAAAAAGTTTCTCCCGCTAGTACACAATATAAAATCAAAAAATATATTTTTTTAAATGTTGATGTAGAAATCCAGGATGTTTTTATTCCTTTTCCAGACATTAATTTTACTTCTAAAAAAGAAAATATATATGTCTGGGAAAATAGGACGTATGGTAACACTAGTTTATAAATGTAAACATTTTAACTAAAGTTATGCTGATAGGTTAAAACCAGTTGAAATGTAAAAGGTCATATTCAAAACTTTCATATATTTCCAGTTTTTTTCAACTATATTATATAAAAATACAAATCGATTGTAAACTAAACTAAGAAATGGTTAATGGTGGGCTATCAGTAAAAATAACCAAGGAACTAAGATTTTTGAGGTTATGTTCAATATCTCTGTAGAGATGTGATAATTATTTCAATTGTGTTTAAGCCACTTATCTAAGTTTAGTTAACATTTACTTTATGCAATGAAATTATGTTTGTATATCTTTAATTGTAAACCTATTATTATATACAAAACTAGGTTTTCTTATTTAAATTAGGCCTAGGATTACAAGGGAAATGAATTTAACGTAACCATTTACTGTGGCACTTATAAAACTATTACTTATATATAACTATTACTTATAAAACTATTAGTCTATAAAAATAATTGTATCAAACATGTAAAATAATTACCCTAGTATATTTTCAAAAGCTTTTAAATTAACTGTACTTGATGAAACACCCAAATTTGTCATCTGACAGCGTATACAAACACAAACGACGACACAAACTTCAATCATATGTTATTAAAATACAAATGTCAACAATCTAGCCACAAAGTGAAAATCAGCTGTTTCGCTGTTTATGCTTGCAGCACAAAAGTCACAAACGCTGTGACTACGACTGTAATATTAATTTGTATAATAATATACATTGGTGGAAAACATCGTTTGTATTGTGACATACATAACCTTAATTTTATTTGAACTTTTAATTATAACATTTTTAAACCTGAATTTTTTGATAAATGTTAATATGTTATACTAAAAGCATAACTAGTTTGAATAAATTTCATTACTTTAATAACCATGATGTCATCGGGTGAATCTTCTTACAATGAATTTTCAACTCAAAATCAATTGATAAATGATAGTTTAATTCAGATAATCGACAGGGATTTAAATTGTTTGTCAAGTATAATAGGAGACTTACATTCTTGGCTTGGTAACAGAGTAAACGTTCATTCTTCATGTTTGCAAATAACAAATGAAACCATCAAACATTTAATGTTAAATTGTGGTCACACTCAATGTCAGAAATCACCAAAAAATACACATAATTATGTAATTTTGCTTCAAACAATGTATGACAAGTATGTATAGTAATATAGATTCTCACCAATCACTATATAAACCATTTATTCTCTCATTGTTGTGTTCATTTGTTCACAGTAAAACAAAGTTTTTGTGTCATATTACAAGATTCGAATTGAGTGTTAAATATTTGATTTCAATATTAGTTAGAAATATGTACTATTTCTTATTCATTTGAGGATCTCTTTCACTCATCTTACCCTAGGCTTCCACATTGTGAACTTATAAATTTGAGCTTAATATCCTATTTTCACTGATATTATAAACTGATGTACCATATTTTACACACAAAAACTGTCTTTTTTATAAAACACTGAAACTGATAGTTTCGTTATTTATTTAACATTGCAAACCATTTTCATAAAACTTCAAAAATCTGTTCAGATACAAAACTTACAAATTACTGAATTACATATTCATTTATACAATATGAATAATAATAATATTAAATACGGTATATGAATAAAATATATATATAACAAATACATCAAAAAATTTATATTTAACATCTGTGAATAATAAATAATAATAGTAATAAATTAAATATAGTAACAATAAAATAATAAATGGTAACCGATAATAAATATTATATCTATCTATACACGGGGTGTCAGACAAATCTTATAATGGGCTAATAGGTATCTCTGGCTTTGCTGAAGAAAAATCAACTAAATTTTGGTGGTTGTATGAGTACTACAAAATCTACTTTTCTGAGTATTCACAACCTTTTCACCCCTCTAGGGGATAAGGAGTTGAACTTTTGAATCTCATACTGAGTTGTACCTCATTTTACTGTATGGGACTTAAAAAAAAAGAAAAATTCCAGCACAAACTGAAAGTCTCTATCGTCAGTGGTTTGCAGCTAGTAAATGAGTGAAGAATGTTTTTTATAAATAAAATTAACAAATAAACTTAGCCTATTGTCCTTTTTTGTACCTGAGTTTGTTAAAAAATTCTTTCTAACATTTTGTTTAATTCATATATTCAACTATTATCATTTTGATTTGTGCTGTTCAGAGTCAACAAACGATTAAACCTTGTATTCAAAGATTGCTTACTTTTGTTTATTCTTCCACTCCGTCTTGGTTCGATCAGGTGAAGATGAAATTAATTTTTTTTTTTTTTTCTGTGAAAAAGTTAAACCAGATTGTT
This sequence comes from Aphrophora alni, assembly GCA_963513935.1. Lineage (NCBI taxonomy): Eukaryota > Metazoa > Arthropoda > Insecta > Hemiptera > Aphrophoridae > Aphrophora > Aphrophora alni. The sequence goes on along the minus strand of OY740772.1, from coordinate 39,442,438 downwards.
CAATTGATCTTTCCCAGATAGACCAGTTTCACCTAGTTACATGAGAAATTTTGTGATCAAGTTCAGTATAACCTTTAAAGTAAAACATGCTCCAAGATCTGGTACCCCATCTGTCAAAACTTGAAAATCTTCAAGTTAAAGTTTAAGGCATATCAGCTGCTATACAACTGATAAAATCAGTACCAACAATAGCTGCTAATGTAAGTGCAAGTAAATCTACAATACATTCTTAAAAAAGGAGAAATTTCATCCCTAAAAGTCCACGTTTCATAAAAATTTAATGGAAATTAACCAGATCGTAGGTTGCAATTTTGTGAATATATGCTTCACTTGAACGAAATGTAACAATACTACTCTATCATATTTGCTTAACCCTTCGCACGCTGAATAAAATTTGCCTTATTTCACCTCAACGCTGAAATAATTTAAAACATTTTTTTTTTCAAAGTTAATTTTTGTTTTCGTTTTGTATGTGAAAGGTTAATTTTTAAAAAATGTCATCATTAGTTTTCGGCTACATTTAACATTTTTTTATTACATACAACAAAATAGTAAATAATTGCAAAACAAATTTAGTTTTTAATTATTTTTTGTAAATTGGAACAGTTATATTGTGAAATAATATATAAAAAATACAAGGGAATGTTAAAAAAATAAAAAACAATACTTCTTCAAAACAATGCTCAAATGCAAACACAGAGGCCGTCGCCTATCGGACTAATGAGACTGTGAGTATAGCCGTTATCCGCTCCGTAGAAGCTATAGAATGCGTGCGCCGCCTGCAATTCCAGACAAAATAGCGTCCCCCTCGAGGCGTAGAACATTCAACAAAACGTTTTTCTATTCCTGAATAGACAGCGCACATGCCTCTGCATTCTACCGGAACTTTGGTGAACTAATTAACTAACCATAGGCTAAAATATATTTTTGCGACTTTAATCGTCATCCGCATTTGGGTCAAAGTCTAACATTGCGGCTATACTCGTTTGCCGCGTGGGATGGGTTAATAGTGACAAGGCAAGCTTTTTCATAAATGATTCAGTCAATGTCTATAATTGCTGATATCGGACTGCTCAAAATCCAGATTGGTTTGAAGAGCCCATACTCAGCATCTACAAAATAAATGTATAAGCTGAATTATAGGAAATAGTGTAATTGATTCATTTTTGACAATGTACCCTTATACATTCAAATATTAGACAAAGATATTTTAGCTGCTATTGAGGTGCCATTGAAGATAGTAATATTGGTATTATTATCTAACAGGACAGTGCACACTTTTACTTACCTGTGAGGGAATATCTGAACAATACATTTCCTGGTTGCTGGATTGAGCATTGAGTATTTATGGAGTGCCTATCATGGTCTCTGTAACATTACTCCCCTTGATATTTTTCCTTTGGAGTATATAAAAGACCAGGTATTTCTGACCAAATCCAACAGTTTAGAAATACTGTGACAAGGAACAATAATTGATATCCATCAGTATTATGCCAGAAATACTGGCCATTGTAAGAGTAGTTGAAAACAAACTCTATTATTCTCAAAAGGTTCTTGGTGGCCATTTTGAACATCTTGCAAAATAAAAGTATTTTTTCTTCAAAATAGGAGTTTCCCCCCTTCTTTTTAACTCCTTTAATACTTGGACTTGGCTGATAGACACCTTATTTGTGCAGGAATATTTATTTTTCAAGACCTATAAAATGTGGTACAGCTCAACTTGGGTATACATTTCAGATTTTTCTAAAGTTCAACACAGCTAGCAATATCCTTATTGGGTTGAACACAATTACAAAGATGGGCTTTGTATAACTTCTATAATGTATTATAGTATTAATATAATAATATATTGTTTGTGTTTGAATTTTAGTGGTATAATATTCTGGTCAGTTACACAATTTTTAACATTTTATTAACTATTATTAAACTGTATTGTATGAGTGTATATAAATTTATGATAAAGTATTTCTGTATAATTGGTACTTACGTATTAACGCCAACGCAGCAACTTTGCGCATATATATATGCACCAATATTTGCTTACTTTGCAATATAATTATATATATAAGGTTTGGCCAGGTAGCTATATATATATATATATATATATATATATATATATATATATATATATATATATATATATATATATATATATATATATATACACACATAAACACCTGGCCAAACCTTATATATATATATATATATATATATATATATATATATATATATGCGCAAAGTTGCTTAGTGGCGTTAATATGTAAGTACCAATTAATTTTATTTATACATTGCACTTATTTGAATTTTTAGTATATAATTTTGACAGCAAACACTAGACTGTTAATTTCTAAATTATAAGTTGATTTCAATGTAGTTATAAATTAATTAAAAGGTACAGAAAAGATGTGAACCATTCGAAATATCTCTTGTCAAATATAACGGTTTGTGTATAAACCAAACAGCCATTAAATATTGTAATACTTTTATTTCATTTGATGTTACAATTAAAACAGAAGGCTTGAATTTATTTATTTAAAAATTTTATTAAAATTTTATACAGGGAAGAATTTATTTTAAATTGTCAGGTTCCAGCTTGTGAGAAAAGCACAAACACTTATTTATTTTACTCTTTTCTTGGGCCATGAATTTCGGGAAAATGTACTCATATATGAAAAACTTCTGAAATACATACATTTATTACTCAAAAATTTATATATATTAAACGTACATATTTTGTTAAGAGGGGTGCTTAATTCCTCCTGAAATACATACATTTATAGTATTAATAAATAAATTATAGAACAAGATTGCTGTAAATGACAACATATTTTTATATTAAAAGTATACATAAAGTTCAAAATTCAAATTTCAGATAAGAGTTCATAAAGTTATTTTTTCTTATTTAAATCACTAATAGAAAATGTCTTATGACTGCAACTGAAAGTTCATTTTTACTCAAACTCTTTGGAACAATTGTTTTCTTTATTTAAGTTATTTTTAACTGTTTTCCTTACAAAAGTCCTTTTATTATATTTTATATGGTTTTTCTTTATTTTATTAATAAAGCTAATAGTCTTAGCTTCTAAAAGTAAAAAAGTTCTATTTAGTAATAATTGTTCATGTTAAAAAAAATTAAAAAACTCAATTTTACGCTCATACCAATGCGTAATTTTCATTGATTCTATTTTAAAATTCAAAGTTAAAAAAATGTTTTCAGTACTGAATTTACAATGGGCATCGATCGTAGCTCTAGAAGATCAAGCGAGCAGCTTATGATGGAGTTCGATTGTTCTTAAAACAGAACTACTCTTCTCGGACCCCCATTCGCTACTAGTCTGTATTTTTGATATCTAGGATCATGCATCTCCCCACTACATCCTTTCCTTCTATCTGTTTTCTGATTCGTTAACACCACACACTCAGATTTCTGACAAAACTATGTCCAATTATTGTACAAAATATAATTTTTTTCTTAATTTCATAAACATACCAAATTACTTAATTTTATTTTAATTATGAAATCTTAAAATAACCTTTCTTATAAGTTTTCAAATTGTTTTTAAATCACACCCATACATAATTCTTTAAGTTCAACAATTTTAAAATCTTGTCTGTCCGTCTACATTCAACTGCTGAATTAAAGTTTTTTTTGTCTTTGAATCTAAATAATCTTTTACAATTTCATTACATTTATTGATTAATCATGTTACTTGCAACTATTCCATTTCTCCCAATCAAATATATCTTGATATAAAGATCCCAAAATTGTGAACGTTCAATATGAACCTCATATATAGACAAATACTGTGGTCCTAGTTCCCATTTAAACATCTATAAATAAACACATTTTAAAACTAGTTACTTCAGTTTTCAACAACTGGCTTATGAACTCAGCCTTACAAATTGAACTACTTGAGTACCTTTCTTATTTAGGATATCCACACTCTCATTTCTAACATCTCATTATTATTGTGCTAGCATCCACTGAAGCACTGTCTCTTTCTGGGGAGGGGGAATTGGTCCATTTACTTGCTTTCCAGCATGAGTTTGAATTTAACTGAACATGTACTTAAAACTCACTGGATTGTTGACACTTGGAATTATAAAATATGACTGTTCTTAAACATTTATGTTTTTTAAAAACCTGTCATTATATACATAAATTGCTCTTGCTATCGAAGGGTATCATTTTTTCCCTGAGGAGCATGTAGTAGAAAAAAGTAGAAGTCAGATCATACTCTTATTCCTGAAATACCACCTTCACTGATCATAAATAAGAAGTCCTGCATGTACATGTAGGTTGGGTATTGAATGTGTAGTCTCAAACAGCAGGGTGGGGGCTTATTATTTTCCTGACTTTTGTTAAACTTTTGAGTTATCTTGTAATAGTTTATGTTTTACTTGTTAAATGTCTGAGAGTTTATTATTTATAATGATTCTTTTAGAATTAGTTTAGAGTGTTAAAATATGTTTAATGTGTTTTAGGTTGCATGTTTTTATTAATTTACTTGTGGAGTTCCTCAACATGTCACCTCCAGTATCAGTAGCATTTACTGTGTCCCCTCATGTTGCTATGCTAAAGCATCCATCAACATCTGCACTTTGTAAAATGCTATGGAAAAGGGTAAAGTTTTTACACCATCATCTTATTGAGCAAGTTGTAAGTAACCAAACATTTTCCTTGCTTTATATATTTGTAGGATGTCTAAAATTTCCATAACAACTTAATAAAATCACTTGACAACTGAGTACCATAAATCTGAGATTAAGAAGTTCTTGTATATCTGTGGTAAATATGATGTTATTTAAAATTACAGAAGAATTGATACCGTACTAACGATTTATTTCAAATTGAATAAAATATATGTTATACATAAATGTGGAATAATATAAAACATTCTTCATATAATATTTAAACTTTATTATATTTTTAATTGTTTGTTAATTAATTATTACTTGAATTTCTAAACATTAATATTAACATTATCTGAATATATTTTTAGAAGTATTTCTCAGAAGTTTTAAAAGATATAAACAATTATTGTCTACTCATCTTGAGGTGGAAAATATTTTTGTGATCCTACTGTGTAAAGAACCTTGATAGTTTGGAAAATTATAGAGGTATCTTCCCCCCCCCCCAAATCGCCAGATCTCTAATTTATTCTAATTTTGAAGTTTGTTGCAGTGAAAGCATCATATAGGTATATTACATTAAAAAAAAAAAAAAAAAAAAAAAAAAAAAAAATATGGATTGAGGGCTAAAATATGGGTAAGGGTTTAAAAGTAATATTAACTTGAAGAAGTTGTCTAAATAACTCATTTTTGAAAATTGAAGCGGAGGGGGGGGGGGAGGTTTCATAAAATGATTTTATTGTGATCAGAATCCAGAATTTTATTGTATTCAGGTAGAGAAAAAGTAAGAGTAGCCAAATTAATGATTTTTAAAATTTTTTCATTCTTTTATATTAACCCTTAAATATTTACATATTTTTTAGTACGGTGGTAAAAACTCCGAATCTATCTAAAACTGCTGATATTAAACAGCTTTACATAAAATATTTTCATAACTATTATAATGTCACGAAATTTATAATAATTTCAATCAAGTAATAACTGATCATGTACGTACAGTCAAAACTGGTAAAAAGTAGAACTTGATAATTTTTTACAGATATAGATTAAGGAAATTAATTGTGTGGATAATATATTAATATGTTTTTATAATTTAATTTTTCATCTACTGTCAAACCTAGAAATTTGGTACTATCTACTTTACTCAATTAATTGTTGATTATTCGCAAAGACATCTATCATGATAAAATGTGTTCTATTCTTTGCTGAGAACAAAATATATATATTTTTATTTTAGGGCTAGGTTGTATTTTTTCAAAATACTCCATAGCTTAAGGGCTATGAAAGATTTAATTTACAAAGAGTTATGATCTTGACAAGATGAATCTTCTGCATAGATGAGAGCTGTATCAATAAGATAAATACATTTAGGCCAGTAGGTAGTATTAACATAATGTCACAAGTTAATTACAGGAGTGATTAGTGTTCATTCGAGGAGTGTGATTGATTAGCATTTTGTGAAACAAATCATATTCTTTATCTTTCTTTATAAAACTGTATAGTTCTAATACTGAGAACAATGTCATTTCTTGGAGATGATACTTTTTAAGTACTACCGGTAATGCATTATTAATGTAAGCTTATAAAAAGATCTTAAGCTTTTGATTATATTTTATTTAAATTTATTGTTAATCTTTAATTTTATTGTGATTTATAATTTTGTAAGATTAAATAATATAATAAATCCAATGTTTCAAAAACAAAGTATTTTTCGGGCTCACTTTTATGGGCTGTTTAAGATGCATCAAACTTTAAATTAAATGATAAATTAAAACTATCATAAAACATCACAATCACAAAACAAAAGTTAATAATGATTTCAGTAACCAAAAACTTACTTTAAACATGAAAAGCAGCGGTGATGTATTTATACAATAAATGTTAAATCTAATTATTTTTATATTCTTTGTGTTTTGTAAGTGTGGTATTTTATGATTGCTTTTGACTTAGTGTATCCTTTGTAAACTGTAACAATTAAGAAACTGTATTATTATTTTTTTATAACAATTGTACCGACGTACGTATTTTTTATTTCTATCTGCACCGACATTTGTAGTTTTATTTCTTGAAGCACGGTCGGGAGGTGCTGCACCCTAGCGTGCAACTCCGAAAGACAGCCTCAGGTGACTTGGCAGTAGACGTCAAACTGTACTAACAAAGATAACGGCATTTCATATCTGGTTTTAGTAGACATGGCATAGCTTTTAAAGTTTTTCTCAAAATTACCATTTTGGCTTCACAGTTATCATGATCATGTATCCACGTGTTAAAATAGTGTAGGAAGTGTCATTTAAGTTGCTTCTATAAAATGTGAGCAGTTTTCTCTTCTAAATTTTCTAAAAACGTCATTTGCATACTTCATGGCTAGTCTTCAACGCTTTGGACAACTCTTGATCCAGGTAAAGGAAAGTTACTGTTTTAATTTCATAGAGTTAACTATGTTAAAATATGTGTTCTATTTATAAATGTAAAATTTTAAAATCTGTTTTCAATTATAATTAAACTTTAGCTTGTCAGTAAATTTTAAGAGTATAAATTTAAATAACCTTTTGAAAGAAAAACGAATAGCAATTCCTTTTATTTCTAGTTATTATAAAGTCAAATCATCAATTGAAAATCATTAAATTTGATTACAACTAAATTTTAATTTGTCTGTTAATTATAAGAGTATAAATTCAAACGTGCTTTTAAAACAAATAGCAATTTCTTTCATTTCTAGTTATTATAAAGTGAAATCATTAATTGACTTATTTAACAGATATAACATTTTATTTTTAAAAAAATTGGAGTATTCAGAGCTAAGTTACAGAGAAATATTTTGCTTATAAAACTAGGACAGAAGTGTTTAAACTTGTAAAAGAACTCTGTTCATTTAATAATTTCAACATGTATATTTCTACAGCTTGTGTGCTGGTTCAAGCAGGAATTAGAATTACAGCTTGATTTCATGCTATAAATGTAAGTCCAGACAAAAAAAAAGAAGGACATTTCAGCTTGTCCAATAATGCAAAAGTGAAAAACAAAAACTTGAACTTTAATTATGTATTACATCTAATTGAGGACTTGTACTGATTTTTGTTTGAATGATGCTTTGATCATTATTATTATTTTTTTTTAAAAAAAAACATAATTAACTTATTTTCTTCTCATTAAAATGCAAAACTAAAAATAAATTCTATTTGGAAGGGATAAGCATGCATTTTTGGACCTCACGACCCCAAAGGGGTTAATTTTTCTAAATTATATTGACGTCAATTACTAATTAAAAATATATATGTGTAATTAATTAATTAAATCTTTTTTTAATTTTCTAATAATTTAAACTTAGAATCTTTTCTAACATAAGAACCATTAACAAATTGTTATTATTATCTGTGTTATTAAAATATTATTTTGTAATTTAAATTATATGAGGGGAATTAATGTTATATAATTTTTGTTTTAAGGGCGCATAATATATATATATATATATATATATATATATATATATATATATATATATATATATATATATATATATACAGGGTGACAATTAAGTCTGGAACCTCTTTTTTAATTTTTAAACCACAATAGAAAAAAATACCAAAGTTCACACGTGCTTACTGGTGATAGTAACGCACACATCTGCCCAATTACCGACCGGATAACCCCTTTGGGGGACGGTCCACAAGGAGTCAGACAAAATTCTTAAATAGCAGCATAGGTCGAGTTTGGTATCAAATTAAAGGTCTCACTTAGCAGAGTACAATGCCGCAAACCGGACTTCAAAAGGTGGATTCATTCAGTAGTTATAGCTGTTTGAATTTTAAAACTCTCGAACAATGAAAATTATTAAGTATTACAAGTAATATATATATATATATATATATATATATATATATATATATATATATATATAAGTATAGATAAATAATCAATTATTTCATTACAAATTGTTTCTTTTTAACAGCAAACTAATGTTATGTGTTAATTTTTCTGTAAATGGTTAACTCAAAACCGCTAAATTTAAAAGAAGTTAAATAATTTACCGGGCAATCGAAATCGCAAAATCTCTTCATTTGACATTACCATTCCTTTGGTTCCAAAAACGTTTTGTTAAAGATTTTCCACTACAAATGGTACACAATAGTGTTAAACTGTGCTTACAATATGCCAAAATTACAAAAAAAAGTGGTCTGAATCAAACATGAGATAAGGATTATAAAACAAATTTATGATTATTATACAGTATTTTTTTTTAAACTTTACTGAAAGGCAATATTATCTCCATAATAATTGTTATATATCATTATGACAAAATTTTAAACTTTTCCTTTTAAATAAAATAGCATCAACAAAACTGTCTAGATTTATTTTTTAAAAAACTTATGTAGTTTCTGTTCTAGCTCAATGCTGACCTAGATAAGTCTGATGACATATCAAATAAACAGCGCTCTCAAATTGAAAACATTTCTAGAGCAACACAGACTACACTTTGTTCTCTAACTTATTGTGAAAGTTGTAGTCTATCCACAGCGATGATCAAACTCCTAGTTCAAACAATCGATACTCAGAGCACCAAATACAATATCAAAGATACCAATGTTTCTAGAGCAAGGTGTGTATATGCAAATCAATCTTTGCAAAATTTTAGTAAAATTGTAAACTATATCAATGCTTCACTCACTATATGCTTATTTCAACAACTTCACCCTAATTGTTGCTCAAGCTGTACATAAAATGAAAATCCTTCAATTATTGTTGTAAATATGACAGGCCTGATATCTCACATGCATACATACAAATTAAAATAACTCCACTTAAAACAGGCTTTGAACTATTAGGATATTAAATGTTCCTGGAAAATCCATTGTCTGAAGTTTCATATTTTAAGCTAACATTCTTATTTTTCTCTTATGTACAGAGTAAATGGAAAGATATGTGATGGGTTAAAAAATTGATGTTAAATTTTTTGTAAAAATTTCTGGTTGAGCTACCATGTGCTTAAAATTTTTTTTTTTTAATTCTGCCTGCCATTTGTGCAATAATGTAGATGGGTGAACTATTTTGCTCAAATTTCGTATTAGGCATATTTTGGTTATTTGTTTTTATTCAACTCAAAATACTATAAGAATAGCTGCCATAAGCTCCAAAACATAGAATGTTTAATTTTATCAGTATTTGCTATAACAAGTTTGATAAAAGTTTGCTAATATATATGCACCATGGGCTTAAACAAATTGTATTGGTCACCATATCACCAAAAAAGCTGGTTTGTGAGTTATTAATTGAAAAATGAAAAGCAATGATGGGCGCTGTAATATCTCAACATATGCACTAGCAATTTTCATCAAGAAAATGTATTGGTGAAATTTTGTAGTATTAGTGAAATTTTAAGATTTATAACACTAATGTGTCAAACCACAAGTAAAGAAAATTATGGTTCTTGAGTAGTTTGAAAAATATAAAAATTAACCCTGACAGGCATCAGAATGATTTTGCAGTTTGGCATATTGGTTTGAGGTATATGTTCACATTTTATCAAAATTAATTGAATTTGCTTGTACTGATTTTAAGATATTCAAATGTTTTATTCATTTCTTGTTTTAACTTCTAAACAGGCTTTTTTGGGGAGATGGTGAATAATACATTTTGTTTCACCCTTGTAATAGTGTACATTTTGAGTTCTTTGAACTTAAACAGAATGGAATGTACTTTGATCTTAGATAGTTGGGTATACACCTAGACTTGATGAATCAAGCAGGAAACGTATTTTGTTTTTCTTTAATAAATTAATAAATGAAATAAATAATGGCAAATGATCAGAGAAATTTTTTCTATGTAAATTGTAATAATTAGAATGATTATAAACTTTATAATTAAAAAAGTGCAGTGCAAACATTTTGTATACAAAGACAAAAGATTTGAGAATTACCACCATCGGATTTTTAGTTTAGTCTAGATAGAACCTTCAAGGTGAATGGACGTCGGCCAGACAGTCGTGTTCACTTTCGAACAAAGAAAAAGTAGAAAGAAAAGTGTTTTCTTCAATAGTTATGAACTGTTTTAGTAAAAAATGTTATGTGGTAAAAATTCAAATATGTTTGAATCTAGAAAACGAACATTTGGACTGAATAGAATTTTCAAAGCAAGAGCAGGTCACTCATATAATCGTGTCCGAATTTGAACAAAGACAAAGTAATATTAAAGTGTTTTCTACAATAAAAATGAACTGTTTTAGTAAATAATGTAATGTGATAAAGATTCATTCATGTTTGAATCAGTTATGAACGTTCAGAGTAAGAATATTTCATTTATTAATTTTACACATTCAGCAATGTATGTTACACAGAAAGTACGGATGTAAAGACTAAGTTTTTATTTTGTGTTGTATCTAAAAATAAAACAATTAGAACATTTAATTATCCCTTTCATAATGTGAACAATTGACGTGTTCTCATCAGTAAAAAAAATGTGGACTTAAAACATTAACTTTCAATAACGGTTAGAGTGATTGTGATGAAGCGACATCATGCTGCTCCAACAAGGAAAGGAAGTGATTTAAAATAAAAAGTTTGTTTTAAATAAACATGCGTGTTTGGTAAAGCACGTATAAACTACTATTATATAAAATAAAATGTGATTGTTCAATGACTTGCAAATTTGATGAATATTTTAATTTTGTAAATTTGTTTGATGTCTTATTATAAAAAACATAATATGTTGTTTTGAATAATATATATATATATATATTTATATATATATATTATACATCCTATGTTGTTAATACATCCTGTAAAAAATAGAAGTCTTTTTTATTGTGAAATGCACATATTTTTTATTAAGATAAAATTATTAAAACATGTAAATATATATGAAATCAAATTCCTGTAAACATTTACTATTTCTTAATACATCCTGTATATATATCTTTGATCTTAAATCCTAATACAGGATAATAATAAATCCTACAGGATTTATATTTCTATATACATACATACATATATATATATATATATATATATATATATATATAGCACCCAACTTCATTCAATAAAACTTTTCAAATTAACAATGGTTTCAATTGTCACACAACGTGTGTGTCGTAACTGTTCACCCTTTTGACTCATAACCAATTATTGTTTCACCCTTTAGACTCATTTTTAACAAATTGTTGTAGTGTTTTTTAAGAAAATCAGACTTTTGAATTTTGATCTCAAGCAGGCTTACCCTCCGGATATTTTATGCACTGTTTATTATATGATAAAGAATTGGAATTGGTACTATTATTTGCAAAATTAAAATCTGCTTATTTTGGTACAATTAAATATATGTTGTAAGTTGAACTACTAAAAACAAATACAAGCAAACACTCTTTTTAAATGATTGTTATTTTGAAATGTTTTCTTCTGATTAATATTAATATGATTTTATATAAACAAAGATATACATAACAAGTTATTTTGTTATTGTTTATATATACCGGGTGTCCCACAAAGGTCCCTCCCCTTTTTAATTTTTGAACTACTGTAAATTTTCAAACAATCTTTGGTAAATATTACTAGCATAAGGAAAAGTGCTTTTGATGCGGTTAAGGGTTTCAACATTAACCCCTAAATATGGGTTGCTAGAGGTAGTTTTTATTTTTCAAATAGCAACCCCTAACAAGTTGAATGTCATTTTAAAGAGGGTAAAAAAGAAAATGAATGTTGCAAACTAGACCTGTCTATGATGATTTAAACTAAAGTTATGATAAAAAATGTCTATATTTTTGCAAAGCTCTCACCCTTCCAAAATCTTTGTGCTTTTTAGACTCTGACGGTGGAAATGCTTCTTGACAACGGTCACTCAAAAGCTTAGTGGTCAAATTTAAGCATTTGATGTAATTTTTTGGGGGATAGTTCAACAATCAATATGAAGATATATTTTTTACCATAACTTTAGTTTAAATTGTCACAGACAGGTCTAGTTTGCGACATTCATTTTCTTTTTTACACTCTTTAAAACAATATGCAACCTGTTAGGGGTTGTTATTTAAAAAGTAAAACTACCCCAGCAACCCCTGAGGGCTGAAACCTTTAACCGTATCCAAAAGTACTTTGATTCACGTTAGCAACAATTACCAAAGATTGTTTGAAAATTACAGTCCTTAAAGAATTATTAAAAAGGGAGGGGACCTTTAAGGGACACCCGGTATATAAATTTCTTTAGTTTTGTATCCCAAGATTTTTTGATCTGTTGTAATTTATTTCTGATTTTTTTAAAACTAAATCTTTACATTTTACATGTTTAGGAGGCAGGTCCACCATGAAATCTACAATTTGAGTGAATGGGCCGTCATGAGATGCTGGATAAGTGCAATATGTAAAGACATTAGTACAGTAGCACATGCTTTGTTTCTAACACAAAAACGCAATCAGTATCTAGAAGAAGATATGAAAAGACAACATACAAAAACAAGCTATGATTTAAAAATAAACAGGAGTAAAATTCTACAATTGGAAACAGCAGTTAACGATACCAATAGAAGGTTTGGTGAAGGTGGAGAGAAGACTCATTTAGTTTAAGGTTATAATATGCATTAGTTGCCTACATCAAAGTACTCAAATATTGTAATAATATAAAAACTGAAGGTTTTTTATAAAAGTTATTACTTTACTAATTTATTTTTAAAAGAAAAGAATGAAATTATTTTTATTAAAGTTTTTATTAAAAGTTTGCTCAGCTAAGGGCGCCAGGAAACTTTTTGCTTACCAATTTAGAAAATGAATTTAATTATTATAATCTCAGGGTGTAAGTTCTTTTTTAGTGTACCGGTACTTAAAGTGATTTCTGGTTGAGAATGAAAAACACTTGAAACTGAAATTTTAACACGAATTTATGAAAGTAAAATTAATACATGACATTTGTTATCACAAAAATATCAAATAAATCAACTAAGACTAATCCAAATTAAGTTTTTTATTGCCTTAGAAGAAGGACTATTTTTAGAAAACTTGAATTTAACTTTATGTTGCAACTAGAAAAAATATTTAAACAATAGAACAGATTAAAATATCTGTTATTTAATATTGAATTTATTTTACTTTTAAAAAGAATATGTCAATGGACATGTATTATTTATTCATATAGAAAACGTAATTATTAAAGTATCAAATTATAAATTTTAGAACAAAACATTTTAAATTTCACATAATACATAAATTAAGTTCTTTGTGTTGAATAACAAATGTTTACCAAACGGTTGTAGCAAAACCCTTTGTGCCGTAGTAGTGTCTGAAACGTGGCTTCAATGATAAGTCCTTTGTGCAATCCGTGTAGAAAGAGGTTGATTGAAATCGCTCCAATCACACTTTGCATTTTTGTTTTACGAATGTCTTTCAGCGTAATTAGTTCATTTTCTACACTTTATAAATGTTTATCATTCGACCATTATAATATTGCGCACGCGACCGTCAATTGTCCTATTTTGCAACACGCTATTTTTTAAGAAACACTTTGTCTGTTCAAATCAGTCTAATCATTTTAACACACTCAAATGTACTGTTCATTACACTGCGTTTAGATTAGCTCGGTACAAGTTATTGTCTTGTAACTTCAAATCGAATCAAGCTTTACACTACATTGTCCTGTCCCACTCTGACTTAAGACTTTACTAAACACGTCTTACTCCACTAACTGCTACCTTAAGACTTTACTAAACACATCTTACTCCATTAAGCTCTGATTTAAGACTTTTATTAACATTTAATCTACATTTTTGTAAAAGTTTCTCTATATTGAAAACACATAATACCACATCAGACCTCTCTCTAAGACTGACGAAAACGTATGGTGAATTTCTATATCCCGTTGGTCCAGGGGTTACAGCCCTAGCAACAAGGATTGTCCCACTATTCCCGCTGACTCCGTGATAATGTTTCTCACAATTCACTACATACACTGTTCATATTACTGACATACCAACGAGTTCCTTTGACTAATTTTTTACAACACACACAATTTATTAAATTTCTTATAACTAAATTTCCTTAAAATCTATACATTATTATTTATTTGTGTTTGGAAATCTATTCTAGAATGAATTTACTTTATTTTAACCTTAAGAGCCATAAGTCATGTTTTTGACTTACGTTCCATTACCCTTTACTCAATACGATTTCTATTATAATAAATATTTTATTCAAATTAACCTTTTTTGGTATTACAATATAAATATGCACACAAAATCCTTAAAGTTAAATTTTTATGGTATACTCACTTTATACTTATTTAATACATGTATGGTCTACTCTCCCATAGTAAACATGCTCACTCTAATTATATAAAAAAATCAGTAAACAAACATTGCACTAACTTTCTTAAACATCCAAACCTTAAATCAAATACTAGATAAACAATAATTACTATTATCTCTATCTCTTTGTGAATTAAAATCAGTCGAAAATTGTAAAAGTATCTTGAATGACTTCATAAAAGTACAAATATCTCAGTGCACACTTTATGACCAAAACCACATATAGAAGAAAAGTACAGATCACAAATAATTTGGAAAAATAAAAAAATAGCGTGGTGATGATAAAGGTTCATTTTGGTATTTTATAAATTTATTAATGTAACATAATTTTAGTTTTTCCCTTTATATGCAACTTGGTTAGTTGATATGGGTTCTAAATTTGGTAGATATCATTCAAACAGATTTTGAAGTATTCTACATTTTAGAATAACTTCCATTGTTTATTTTCTCTGAATAACCACCGTTTTTAGGACAATGACAGGTGCACATTATGTTTTACTTGGGTATTTAAAGCCTAAAATTTAACAAACTTATTAGTAACAATTAAAAAATATTATTTTGAATTTGGTCTTATTTTTGTTAGGTACCTCCAATTAATTAGTTTTAAAAAATGGGAAAAAAAAAATTTATATCCAAAATATGGTCATATAAAAAATATGAGCAAAATTAGCCCTCCAAGTATTTACATTACAGATCAAACAGTGACTGACAACTCTTTTTTGAAATTCTCAAAATGGATATACTGTATAATAATAAAGTCTATTTCACAGAAGGCATTACATAAAATAAATCAAATCTCTCCCCCCATACAAATGAATATAAAGATAAAACAAAAACCTAACAAACAAATAATTCATTATAATAATAAAAACACAAAATAAAAATTGCATTAACAATTTAAAAAATACAAATTTAATGTTATAAATACATCCATTAGTAAAGGAAAACAAATCATTGCCCAGTGAATAACTTATAATATATTAAACAGATAAACAAAGGCTCTGAGGAAGGTCTCTTCATTTCCTATGTGTCCTATTTTTGCACAGAATTCCTGATGAGTAACTTTATCTGCAGTAGTAAATTGTTACACCATGGTATGTTTGTATGGCTTCAAGTACAAACATTAATATATAATGTAACGGCAGATATTTCTTGTTGAAACTCCATATGCAATTTTTTCTACATTCTCTTAGAATCAAAATATTATTTCATAGTTTGATTTTATTAAAATGTTTCCCCTTGGTAGATCTTTGTTTAGCGGACTAGCTTTGTTAAAATAGAAATGAAAAAGTGAATAAAACACCGCCCAATTATCAGTAAATGCATTTTTTGTGTAAATGGTACTCCAAATCTCCCCTGATCTATTAATTTAATTTAGTTAATTTTTTCTAAAATACATCTTTTTTCTTTTGTACTGGACAAAACCATCACATCAGACAGATGTATACATTTGAAAATGTCAATAACCTTTGCAAATAGTAAATAATATAATGAAACTTGATCTATTTTACACGGAATAAAATTCCTAGTTCCTAAATTCATTTAAATAAACAAAAATATATTCAATTTCAGAATTACAAAGAAAAGTAAATTCAGTAACTAAATAAAATTCTATTTGATTTTTTTATATCAATATCATTTAAATGATAAACGTTTATTAGGATATACTAAAATAAGAAATTGCATATGATTGCTCAAATTTTGTATATGTTCATTGTGAATGTGTTTAATAAATTTTATGTGCTATCTCAGAACAAAAAAGGACTTCTTTTCTTTAATGCCAATATCCTGCTAAGTACACTGTAAAAGATCTTGCGACCCTAGAGATTTGTAACTTAAAAATTTTGAACTTAAATTTCATTTTTTTATATATTTTTATTTTGGTAATTATTTAATTACCATGGCGCCCAACTTGCATAGCACAGCTTCTTTATAAATTAAAGCCATCACCCTAATTTTTTAATACTTACAATTGTTGCACAACATGTGGCATTTTTAAGTAAAGTAAAGTAGTAATTCACATCACCTCATTTATAGAAAGATTACAATATACATTTATTAATTCATTTAGCAATATTACTTTTATTTTTGGTTTTTAGAACACTGTTCAGCAACATTTGTTATGTCTAGATTTTGTTTAAAAATAAAATCTAGATTTGAAACATTATATAATTTAATTTAATTATAAAACTAATATAATTGTTTTAATTAGTTTTATTTTAAATCAACTTTACTATTTTTTTATTTAGACATTAAAATCATCAGTTTACATTTGTCTTACTTTGTTGTTCCTCATGACTGACTTCTCCATCAATGTCCATCTTCCATCCAACTCTCCCAGCTACAACTTCTACTATCATCTTCAGACTAACTATTTCTACCAACTCCAAATTATAACTAATTTCCCAGACTAAGTAACTTCTAGCAACTCCAAAACACAACTCACTCCTCCAACTAACATCTTGCACTCACTTCCCAGACTCCCAACTACTAACCTATTACTTCCAGCAGTTCCAGCAAATAGTATTTACTCTCTGCTCCCCTTCTCAAATCAGAAAGGAAACACACCATACACTTGCCATATTCAACATTACATAGTATATAATTTCTTACCAAACTTAAATCTATACATTTACAAAATATTCCTGGTGCTACATTATATTAAGTAATAAGTTTTTTTTTAAATGTATATATATTTATTTATTTGTTTGGTGCACTTTTGCGAGGTGATTTTCCATGGTTTTGTTATTGATCCAGTTGAAAATTGTAATTAGGTAAAATGTTTAAAAATTATAAATACCAATGCAGAAGTAAAATAACTAACATGTAGAACAGATAAACATCTGCTTTAAATTGCAGTAGATTTCAGCCGGTTTTTATCTGTTTAAACAACATATAGAGTGATAAAAAAGTAAGCATAATCCACCATTTTGTTACCAATCATCGTATTGAATTAAATATTTGTGTTTGTTTTTAATAAGCTGTAAAATAATGTGCCAAAAGCTATACCTACAATTAAGAAATGTTCACCTCCCCCATGCCCCCCATAATTAAGAAGAGGGCCAAATTTTACTTACAAAGGAAGCTATTGTTGTCCCACACACAAGGTTTTACATGAGTTTCAATGAAGTATCTAAATCCATTCAAAAATGAAAGGCTTGTACTGACTTTTTGATCATTCAGTATATAAATTCTAACACATAAAATAAAATAGATTCTCTTCAATAAACAGTATCAAAGTAAAAGACAAAATGACGATACACTGTTTAAAAATAAATTGAATGGTATACTCCAAAACTTTTGGAGGCAGCTTCCAAAGCATGTAATAACTTTTCCCCTGGTTTTATTACACTGCTTGTATACGATACCTTTTTCTTTAGATAAGCTATACAATATCTTCCATGGGATCTCCTAGTATTGTTTAACTCCCTTCTAAGTTTAATGTTTCAGAACAGTCACAAATAAATCAATTGAAGAAAGACAAAGAAGAATTAATAAAATTGTTAGAGGTTAAGGAAGAGGAATGTTTAAAGATAGAAAAAGAGAAATCAGATTGTCGTAAGTAAATTAGATAATTTGAAATATGTAAATTTTTAATATATTTTTGTGGATACCATGTTCAATTGTTAATATGGACAGCACATAATTCTCCTATAACTTTGAATAACAAAACAAGAATATAATACAAGAATTACTGATTTTAGTTATATTTTATATTAGGGATCTGTCATCACTTTTGTGTGCTGACTATTTTGTACAATAATTGTAATAATTCTAAAATGAGCTGACGTTAATTATTAATAGTGAAGCTATTTTAAGAATAAGAAATTTATCTTTTGAACTTGAAGAGTTCTTTCTTCGTATTTTGTTACAAAATAAAATGAATTTAAAATTTAATTTAATTAATAATTGCACAGCAGTTTAGGGCGCCAGATGTGTTAACATCAATTTAGAAAAAAAATGAATTTAAATATTTAAATCTCAGGGTGTAGTTCTTTTAAAGGTGTACTTCAAAGTGATGTTTGGTATTACAATGAAAACACTTTGGCTGAAATGTTAACAAAAAACATTTATTAAATAGTAAAGAACAAAAACATTAACATCAATTTTGAAATAAATATTATAAATCACTTATGTTATACATCCTACTATTAGACGTTATTAATTCCCTTTAAGAAAGTTTTAACTTTTTTTAAAAAAAAGATCATGAATTTATTTCTTTTATTTTTTAAGTTGCAACTGAAGAATTTATTATGAATCTTAACAGATTAACTTTATCTGTTTTTTTTTATATTGAATCTATATTGTTTTAAAAGGAAAATTATGTCAATCTATATTTAGTATTTTTCTACGTTAAGTAACATAATTATTTTAAAATATTAAATTTACAAACAAAAACAAGAAAATCAAACATAATAAATTTTATAAAATGAACAATATGAAATTTAAGTATTAAACAATACAGAGTTACCAGTCCGTTGTCTTAAACACATCACTCGATTATGGTCCAAACAGCATGGTTCTTATGCGATGGTGTTCCTGAAATGTGATGTCCCTCGAAGTCATTTTATTTGTACAATTCAACTATTCTAAGTTTATTGTTAATTACATATCAAATAATAGTTCGTATTAAAGTTTATTTTCCACTTAAACACCTCTGTAACTTAGTTCATAACCCGAACTCACGATTCAAACTGTCCAACCATCTCGACCACGTGCAAAAAAAAATAATTTCCTTTGCACATTTTACAAAGTTCACCCTTCAAATCAACCGTTCACGTTTTTTTAATTTTATATAATTACAATGATATGTATATTATTGATCTTAGAACTGTTTGTAACGCCTCACTACATTTTTATTGAAATTAATTCGACCAGAGAACATGACTTTATACTTCGACACTCCGAATAGTTCTTATTTTTACAAAGTTCATATTTACATAACATCTGGTCTAACCGAACGCTCTAACTAGTCTCTGAGATACTATTGTTCATTCAACCACTCCAAACTAGACTTAGAAAACACATCTTTTATCATCTCCACGTTTATTACATTAACTCTCAAAAATACGACCGTTCAGTTCAACACTCCCAACTGGACTGATCTAGCAATTTGCCACGAGATGTCTTACTTCCGAAAAAGTCCTTTCCGGTCACATCTTGCTCTCGTAAAATAGTCCGCACACGTCGTAAAACTCAAACAATTTACATACAATATCAATTAAACTAAATCATACTAAAATTAAACATGGTAATTTATACTGTTGTCTTGAAAATCCATTTTGTTCCTATAAATGAATTTACTAAATACAATTCATGATCTAGACATCCTGTCTCGGTCCATGCACCCGCGGATTTTAAACCTATTATAAATTTTGATTTTTCACATTACCACATAATATGATGACACCAGTAGCATAGATACAAATTTTTTCAGGGGGGAGGGCTGGTCTGATCTCATAGACTACTACTTTCCCAAAGTACTTAAGAAAAAATGTAAGCCCTTAAATTTTTTCAAGTGTTATTTCAACATATATATTTTTTATAACCTAAAATGTATAGCGTAAAATTAAACTTTTTTTAAAATGGTAAATAACAAAAAAATAAATTTAAGAATTAGAACTTTTATTAAGTTTTAAGTTACACTGTTACAGCAATAAGTTTCTTCTTAAACTTTGAAAGGTCATCCGAAACTTTGTATCCGGAAATACACTCACTTCGATGGATGCTTAACATTGACAGGCCATTCAATCTTGCCTGTAACAATAACATTAATGACTTATTTACATTTGTTTCTTCTGCTCACAGTCTTTCTTCTTGGATTACGTCATTTTGCCTCTTATTCAGGCATTATCAAATACTTTATATTTTTATACTTGTATTGATTTTAATCTGCACTGATTCTCATTGGTAAATTTTTGATATCTGCAGCCATTTGTCAAATAATCAACTGGTTCCAGACTTTTTACACTTACTGCATAAATAGCTTCAGAGTAAATACTAGGAAATTTATTACAAAGATTAGTTTTAAGTTCTTTAATTAAACCTCTTTACTTGTTGGAACACTTTTTAGCTCCAAGAAGTGACTTATATACTACTTCGAATTGGTCTACCACATTCTTCCACAGCTTTGATAGTACTGTCAACCCTCCATAGGATAGGAGGGCAGTTCATGAATATCCACAAGGCGAAGAAAGATTTTTAGTCAAAGAACCAAGTGCCTTTTTCTCTTACTCTGAAAGGTAAAATTGTTTGAATCCCCAAATTTGGCTGAAGAGACTTTCTAAAACATCTTAAGATAGACGTGTGATCATTATATACCTGAGATTAAAAGTTCATTGTACTACAACGAAAAAACTCAACTTTTTTATTTGAGCTAGACCGTACGCTTCCCCTAACTTAATAAGCGCACTAGTCTCAAATCCTGAAATTTTTATCCAGGATTCGTTCCTGCGAAACAAAGAATGAATTATTCAATCCCCGGGAAGTTTAGGCTTCAATATCTTATCTGGCCTGGATTGAATAACTCCTTCAACAGTTTAGGTTGCCCCAAACTGTTGGTACCCCCCTTTTTATTCAACTACTGTATTTAAATTACCCTTTTGCTCAGGGAGAACACGATTTTATTTTTCTATTTTTTTTATTATACCCTAGGGAGCGTGTTCTTGAGAATACCTCTTTAATACAATATATTTTTCTTTAATTCCCAATATAATTTGTAAGCATAACAAGCTGTGTGGATAATTAAATGTAACGACACATTATTGTTGATTTTGACAAATGGAACTTATTTATTTAATCTGCTTTTAATAAACTAAAAATCAATTTTATATAAAAAAAAAGAAAAAAAAGTTATTTAAAACAAACAAAAATTTACAATATTCTTTACATCTTTAAATTATACAAAAAAGAAAAATTTCATTATACAACTTATGATTTTATTATTTTCTATTTTAGGTAGCAGATAGGCAATTCTTAACATTTAGATCTGCTTTATTTTTTAATAATTTAATAGCAGATCTTTACTTACAGGGAAATTCTATATTCAATATTATTATGTTACTAACAAATTTCCTCTTGTTAATCCCTGAACACTAATTTCTAAGCTTTGAAATTTAATTAGTTGTTCAGGATTATTCTACCAACATTTTAACACTATAAAAAAGAGAAATATCCACACACAAGTTTTATCTTAACCTACAAAATTTTTAACTAACCATCTTAAATTTATATCCCAGGAAAATCAGTTGACTCTACTTTAATTTTCGGCCAATTTTGCCTCAATAAGAAAAAAGGGATAACTTGAATGATTTTTCAGACCTTGACCGCCGTCTGGAAGATCCTGGTCTCTGATGTTCCTGGATGATGGGACGATATTGGTTCTCTGGTGTCCGGTTGTTGTCAAAGCTTATTGAAGATCCATGTGTCTTAGTGAAGTTCCTGTGACGTGTTAATCTCCATTAACGCTGGATGTAAAATTTTTTCACTTTCTTAGAACTCGCTACAGATTTACTAATTTGACATTTCACTTCACACTTCCTTTTTCCGTTATAACTTTATTTCTTATACTGATTATTAACCATTTGAACTTTTTTGAAATTTTTTAGAATAACTTCGGGCATAGTAACACCTTACACTTTTAGAAATTTTTTAAAGAGAGAGAGCGCTCGGGCATAGTAACCCCGTATCACTTTTTACAAATTATTTTCAGAGAGCGCTATCGGGCATAGTAACCCCGTATCACTTTATTATAAACTTTTTCAGAGAGCGATCGGGCATAGTAACCCCGTATCACTTTATTATAAACTTTTTCAGAGAGCGATCGGGCATAGTAACCCGTATTACTTTTTAATAAACTTTTTTCTGAGAGAGCGACGAAGTCTCGTCCAGCTATATTTATAGCCGAAAACTATCGTATTCCCTTACCAATTTCTTTCCCTCGTAGGGATAATACGATAGTTCTTTATTTCATCTTTTTTACGTAGTTCTTGCGCTAATTTTTCCTTCTAATATTAAGTTTGTTTATCTAAGAGAGATTTACTATGGTCCAAGTCCTTTTAATCTTTTATTTTAATTATTTTCTGTAATTAGTCTTTTTTATTAATATGCCTGTCGGTTGGTATTCTTGACTCTGTCCATTTCTACGTCACGAAGCCATGGAGTTTGGAACTCTGCATATCCAAACTGGCTACTGCACAATTCCTTATTGTTTCTTCTTTATTCTTGTTTAGCGGTTTTCCTAATTGATTTTTCATTTTTTAATTACCAGCATCTTGTAGGTCTTCATGTCAGCTTTCGCGAGAAGTTCGCGTGGTGTTTCTCGGCCCGCCCGTTCACCTGCAATTCGCTATGCAATAATCGGCAAGATTTTCAGTTTTGGTTTCTCACTTTTGGATTCTGTCTGACCTTCAGATCCTGGTTATTTTCACACTTGGTTTCACACTTCTTCGTTGGGGGGGGGGGGGGGGTTATTACTTACTGATCACTCTGGGACTTACATATTCTTTTGTATACTTAATTTTAAACAGGTTTTCCAAATTTTAAAACTCTAGCTTTATCCCTGTCCCCATAAAGGTTTGAAAACTATAACTTTTCTATTTTAATCAATTTTTTACTTTTTACTTTAATTATCTGTAAAACTTTACTTTATTAATTATCCATATACAACACATTATCAAAATTTACATTTATTTACGTTTTATTCAACTTTCAACTTCTATCATTTCATTTAACTTTTTAAATATTAATTTTTTCTAAATTTGTCTAAGAATCTTTTATTCTTAGAATTCTTTACCAATTACAGAAATACCGGTACCAAGGTTTTTTGATTTTGAATAATTTTGAAAAATTTTTAATTCTTCATTTAAATCTGTTGCAGCGTATGTTAATTTTTATGAAATAACCGTAACCGATTTGTATTGCATACAACTTGTACTACAATTACACATCCTTTAACATTATTATTTCATATTTTCATAACTCATCAAATACGAATTTTTTATTCAAAATCTACCGACATACGATTTTACTGTCAAAACGGGTAGGCGAAAGTTGACTTTAGACCGAGTCATAGGTCAGTTTCACCGACTCGCGCTGATCAGCAAAGTCGCTTATAATTCAGCCAAACCTTGTATTAGGATTAAATTTTGATTTTTCTCATTTTTGACCAAAATATAATCCCATACAACGAATTTCCGTTGTAGTACATCTTCCAAGAGATCAAATAATTAATTTATTGGAATGATTATTCCTTTTTGAAAGGACAATAAATTTTGTTTACCTTTCACCCTCCTTGTATATTCTACATGTATCATTTTTACTTCCTTTTGTATCACAAAAAAAATTTGACACATCGAAACTAGTTTTCATATGATGAGAATTAGGTGGGTAAGGTGAATTATTACTCATTACATCTGAGAAGGAGTCTATGAGCACGAGAAATTAGCGACTTTTGTATTGCTGTTTATCGCTTATATTGGTTTAGATGTAGTTCTTGAGAAAACATCTTTTTCTTTTCCAACTATTTGGCGTTCATTTCCTTTGAGATTTAAAAAAGAAGGATCTAGTTTATAGCACAGTTTGATTCCCCCGTATTCTTAAAAAAAAATATAATTGTAGGATAGGTGGTAAATTTTTAAAAGACATAAGGAGATATCCAATCTTCCCAATAGTGTGAGATTTTTACTTGATTAGAACCACCTTCCTTCCTGTTAGTACTTGTATTGTATAGGACAAGGAGAGAGGAAAAGTTTTCATGTACCAAGGTGAGAAGCTCTTTCCATGGACATCTCAATAATGTAAATGTGAAAAAAAGTACAGATATAAATCAGTACAGATATAGATTTTCCATATTTATATCTGTGGTGCCTTCCAAAATTAATGCCTTTGTCCAAAAAATGATTCCTTATCAATTTGATTTTGTGAGGCATGTCCACAAAAATACAAACTCTTTTATTACGGTCTATTACTTATGGCAGGATTTTCTAAAGATGTATGTGTTGTCGATGTATTGAGCGCCACAACCTCCTAGACCAGAAACACATTAATTCCTAAAGACCTTGAATAATGAGATGCAGTAAAGACCTATTCATTATTACTTCAAAATCAAAATACACTGGTTGCTTTCAATTTCCGACTAATACTCTTATAAAAGCCACTATTACTTTAAAGTCTGGACAAATAATTTGATCTAATCCAAGACCATACACAACTCTGCTGACATCTTGTTGAAATTTTTCTGGTACTGGTAAACTTTCACTTCATTTGGTAATTAAAGATAAAACATTATTTATAATACCAGGATGGTAAGTAAACTTGGCACACCATCTACTCAATGTTACTGCAGAAGGCAAGAAAATTTAATTTTTGTTTCTAAAAACTAGATTTACGTGAGGCTAAATGTAATTTTTATTTGATTTCTTTTGTCTTTCAGCAAGTATCAAAATTACTCAAAATAATTTCAATTTTAACTTTCTTTGAAGGTTTTCTCAAATACTTAATTCATTAATTTTGATATAAATTCACTTTTTGTTCAACTGGTAAACGTTTTTAAAAAAAAAAAATCTATTCTTAATGCAACATACAACAGCAAAAAAACTCACCAGACCTATCATTGACATTGTCTTCGAATAAAAAATTACTTGTTTTAAGACATGGCTTTTTTTAAACTTAAATTATGTATTCTTACTAAAGCAGCCGAACATGTTTGTCTGCAATTTACTTAAAATAGATGAACCATTTTCCCCCCGATAAATTTAAATGTGGAACGGCTGAGTCCTTCAAGATTTTCTTTTGGGGTAAACCTAATAAACGATTTTTTAAATTATCTTCATGATCATTAGCAGAAAATGTTTACTGTATATGTACATACTTGCAATTAATTTCATCCAGTCTTTTACATTTTGTCACCCACAGTTTGCATGTTGGGTAATCTTTCAGAAAAGTAGGGTATGTCACTTTGAATCCAAGTGGTTTGGTTTTTGTGATTTGTTCCTTACATGTTGCAATGGAACAATCAGTCATATTATTATTTTTTTTATAACGGTTTACTTTCACAATAACCCACACAAGTTCAAAAACCTACACAGAAAATAAAAATCAACTCACTCACAGTGAGACATATACATTAAATACCTGACAACATAGTAGAGTAAACAACTGGTGAGAAGCTGCAGTGTGGTGACATCTCTCCACTACTCCAAGAACAAGAACTTTAAAAGAATGAGGTAACCTTTAATATATAGCCTGGGATTAGTACACTTTCTGTTCACAACACACTTCACTTTTTAGACAACATAGTATTGTCTAAATATCTTAACTACTAACAAAAGTCCTTCACACCGTTAATTATTCTCCTTCTCATTTTTTGGTAACTATATAACCGTAAAAACCTTTTATTTAAGCTAAAATTATACTGAATTTTGTGCATTGCTTGCTTTATCAAAACTTACTTTAGTGTTAAACAAACTTTAAAGTTCTTATATAGGCAGTGCATGTGAATATACATTATTTATTATTTTTTTATGTTCTACTTTATTAATAATTATTTCTTTCTAGAGAAAACACTTCAAAAAACCAAAGAGTATTTACTAATGACAGAGCAACTAGCAGAAGAGAAGAGCAAAGAAGTGGAAATAAAGGATGTTAAATTAAAAGAAATTGAAGTTGAATTGGGAAGAAAGTTAATAACAAAGGAAAGGTAAGATCAGATAAAAATAAAATAAAACATTTGCCATGTCCCTTAAAATCCATATCAAAATAAGTCACAAAATTTTTTATTTTAAGTGAGAAACAGCCATATTATGAACAAGAGTTCATGTATTTTTTAAATATATTTGGTCATCAATTAAACCAGCGACTTTTAGTATGTATGCGTAGTAACATGTAGTTCAAGATATCTAAAACATATTAAATCTTTTATTCAGTCATTAATTTTACATACTAAATAGATTGCCCATCTCCATGGTATGTTTGAAGCTCAGAAATTAGCTTTTTTTGTTGCTATCAAAACCTCATTTCAGCTAACTTCAAGGCAGCATGTTGTATTGCATGCTCCGACTCTCTACCATTAGTACAACCTAAATGTGAACTCAAGGCTATAACTGTTCAGTACACATATTGAGCATCATATTATCGTATGCAAATAGGACAGCTTTTTAGATATAAATTCAATGATTCAGATCATAATTATTTTAGTATACACAAAATACTTAATTTATTTATACTACTGCTGGCCATGTACATTAAAAAATATATAAACGTCCAAAGCATAACCATGACACCTTCATCAATCTAGCTGTTGAATAAATTTTGTGATTCCATCAACAGATTATGTTTTTTGATCTGATTTAATGTGTTTTATTTCAAAAATAAAATCTTGTTTCTAGTCAATAGATTAAGGAAGGGGATAAATTAATAATCATTCATAATGTTTAGAAGAAAATACACATTTATATTAAGATATAAGACATTTTGGGGTAGCTAACATTCTCATTTTTTCATCATCAGCTCAATGATTTTCTTTCAAGATTTTAATAAAATTGTATGACAATATAGACTCTATTGATAAAAACGTATCGACTATCATCTATAAAAAGTACTGATTTAGTAATTATTGGGGGAGAGGTGGGGGAAATAGGTGATGTTGGAAAATTTCAAATAGTTTTTTTCTTCGGTTTAAAATTTACAAACCTTGTGGTAATCACCGCCTTATAAAAAAAAGAAGATGAAAAGGAGATTAAAATGGAAATTGGAAGAGAACAAGAGTTGGTCAAGAGAGACCTGATAGGAAAGATGAAAGAAAGATACCTAACCTAAGACTAGATGAAGAAATGTGTAGGTTAATTATAACTAGGGAATATTATATTTAATTTTAAACAACCATACATTATCATTTAAACCATTTCTTTATAAGTAAATTTAAATTGTGTTCACAGTTTAGTCATGGAAGTTGAAATCGTGGACAAAATATAGCTTGATATTCTCCATGAAAAGGAATTTTACTAACTATACATTAAAATCTCTGTTAACTTAGATTATGTGCATGGTAGATTTTTAGATTGAACCAATGACAATTGAGTGAAGCCATCATTAACCAATCATTAGTAACATAAAAACGAAAAGAGTAAAAGACACTTCGAACACAGTAAAAAGTAGACTGATGCCATAAGAAACACATGTTGAAAATGTACAAATACAATTAAATAATTATTCATCAAATAATTAAGTGCAATAAAATTCATCAAATTGAGACAGTCTGGAAAAATCAGTAATACCTAGAAGAAGTTGGTTTAATTAAATATTTTGAAATCGCGGTTAAGCATAGTGGGTGACTTAAGTCAAAAGCGTGTCTAATGATCTTCAATGTTAAACAGAGTAAATTCATAATTAAAATAGATTTCCAAACATAAATAAATAATGATGTATAGTTTTTAAGATAATTTATTGATAGAAAGTGTTTATAAATAATATGTTTTGTAAAATGATGTGTTTGAACGCTTTTATGAAGTGAGTAGTTTTTTTTAATAGAACGTTGCATATGATTAGCTGATGCGGAGAAATTGAAAATATCCGGTCCCTAACGGGAAGTCGGATCTTGGACAAAGCCATGTGATTTAGCACAGTCTTAGTATAGAAGTTGACAGAGTAAGACCTATTGAAGTGTAGCTCACCAAGTTTTTTGTTAAAAATGTAAAATGTATAAGGAACAGTTTTTTGTGAAGGACTTATAGTGGACAGACATTTTAATAAGTACTAAGAACAATAATTTTACGTATTGAAACAGTATTAGTTTAAAAATAGCGGAAAGAATTAGATTTTCGTATTGTGCATGTGGTGTGAAGTACAAACAAAAAGACTATCGTATTTCACATTCGTTAGACGAACAATGGTGATAAAAAATCGCAATATAAACTTTGATAGAATCGAAAGTGCGTTTAAAATAGTATGTAATAATTTATTATGTACGAAAAAAAAATTGAAGCTACTTTATTCATTAAAAAATGCCACACGTTGAGCGACACTTGTAATAATTTAAAAAGTATGGAATGATTCTAAAAAGATAAATTGTGTCTTAACTTGAAGAGTTCTTACTTTTTAATTTACTAAAAAAAAAAAAGAATTTATAATGATTTACAAAGTTTTATGGGCGGCAGGTAGCATTAGCTTACCAATAAAAAAAAAAGAATTTAATTAAATTTATTCTCAGGGTCGCAAGTTTTTTTAAAAGTGTACTCCAAAGTGAAATTTGGTACGTATTGAAAACACTTTGGCTGAAATATTGACATAAACATTTATTAAACAGTAAGAAATCAGTACATAGACATCATTATTGAAATATATCGTGTAAATAACTTATATTATACATCCTATGATCAAATATTTTATTTCCTTTTAAGAAGGTTTTGAATTTAAATAAAAAATCTTGAATTTACTTTAAGTTTTAAGTTGCAACTGAAGAATTATTTATAGAACTTAACAGATTAAATTTATCTGTTTCTTAATGTTGAATTTACTTTATCTGAGTAAATTATTGAATTCACTAGGCATCTTTGATTTTAAAACAATAAAATAATGATTTAAGAAATTATCAAAATTATAAAACTTACGCTAATACATAGAACAAATAGTTATCTCAAATGGTTTAACAATACTTGATTTTTTAGTGTTCTTTAACACCGGTTTCCAGTCCTTTGTTGAAAATTCATCCAGTCATGCTGATCGCTGAGATGTCGGCTTTTGTAATGGTACTCCGCCATTATTCGCACATGGTGAGAGATTTGCTGACATTATTTCGGACACATTCGTCGAGAATTCTTTTTTAATGTCTTTTGGCACAAAGTACATTGTTCTACATTTACATAAAAAAGTTATATTTGTCTCTAAAGTTCATTTTCGACAGCCACGTGCAAAGTATTGCATCACTATACTCAAAAATGCGTTTCTTGGTCTTTTTGTTAAAAAAGTTTATTCACGAGCAACTACCGCTCACTAATACTTGTCTATCATGACAAACTTTTAGATTAAAACAGTTTTTTATACATTTGCAATACATTCTATTAAGTCTCTCTACGCACCAACCACATCTGGTCATTCCAACCGCTGGACTTCGACTGACTCCAAAACCACGAGATGTTTCACTTCCGAAAGCGTCTTTTCCGCTTTGCTGTTACAAAGACTTCACATACCCTTATTTTTTACACAAACTAATAAACACTTCTTATTAAATAAATTACACTAAGATTAAACATGACTATTTATTTTCTTGTTTTGAAAATCCATTCTGTTCTTATAAATGAATTTACTGAAGGCTGAATATTATTTCAATAACTTCCCCCCCATATGTACTTTACCGCGTACTTTTAAACATATAATAGGCTTTAATTTTTTACGTTATTACAAAAACCCCACAAAAGATTGTTATTACAATACAAATATTGTACTACAAATCTTTTCTATATATATAATAAAATTCAATTCGAAAAATTAAAAAAAAATCTTTAAATTTCAATAGATTTTCAAAACTTTTTATTTCAGCAGCTAAGGACATAAAAATACATTAAATGTATATGTTATAGGAAAAATTCTCTTTTTAATAAAAAATTTTACTTACTAAATACCCTACTTTATTATCCTAACTATTTGTTGAGTTATCATGACTCATCTATACACAAAAAAAAAAATCAATTAGCGCTAAAACTTATCTCTATTGACCAAAGAAAACCCATCATCAGCTTTTTGTCAACATCCGTTGATCAAAAGCTTTCCCATCAACATTTTCTTGTTGACAGGATATGTCACTCAAACCTTATCTGCAGACATCAGTCTGTGTTTCTTTTCTCACGTCTCACCCTTTGCCAAGACGCAAATATTCTACGTCTCTATTGGAAATCTACTTTTAATTCTAGTTATTCATCTGAATACTTTTTTCATCTCAATATAATCATAAATTAAAAACTTCTCATTATTACTTAACATTACTACAAAATTATTCAAATATTACTTAAAATCACCTCAATTTACATTAAATCTTTTTAATTCTACCTCTTCATTATTAATTTTAACTTAGGTCCAATTATTATTTATTCTTAATTACATTCTCAATTATTCTTTGTTTTGCTGGGATAAAAATGTTCATTTCTGACTTTAACCATTACTAAAATTCTTTACTTCTACTAAAACTCACAAATATGACATCATTATCATCAAAAAAAAAAAAAATTAACTCACAAAACTCATCTATCTATTTCAAATTTACCTCTTTACAACTGTATTATTCTTTAGTACCTTATCTTAAAGATTCCTTCTATCTTAAATCTTCCATATTCTAATAATTAAAGTTGCATTAATTCCCCAAAAAACTCTTCATTATTTATTTATGCAGTCCACGTGGGTTACCTACATATCATTATATAAAAAACCTCATTATTTCATCGTAGCTTCCTTTAAATAACATCATTATCGCCGTATATTCGTAGAACTCCTTAAACCTCTTCTTACTTCATAAAATCGTCGTATTCTTCATTATTTCATCGTAGAACTCAAAAAACCTCATAAACTTAAAAATAACCATTAATGCAACCAACTACCATTTTTATAAAAGCTTCTCAACAGAACAACTTCATATTTTAAATACCATTTTACTTAATACTTCTGTAAAATCCTCATCTTCATATAATAACTCAAAAAAACTCTCATTTAAACTACTTCACATTAAAAAACTCCATAATTATCTATTACTTGAATACAAAAACTTCATTACAAAAAAAAATTACATTGTTTCCCAGCTAAAGACCTTATTTCATTAAAATCATCAAACACCTTTATCAAATTACTTCTTAAAATCATCTATTATCTCAACTCCATTATCATTTATTTAAAAAACGTTACTTATTTATTTTTTCTATAAAATTCATTAAAATCTCTTTAGTTATCATTATTTTACCATACTATCTTCTTTTAAAACAAAATCTTAACATCTTTTATTCATTATTCATTTTAAATCAAAAAACATAAAAAATTTATTATACTTGTCTTGGCAATTCCTTACATAAATTTCTCAAACTTTTTACAAGCTATTCTTCTTCAAACCATTAGTCACTTAAAACTAACAATCTTATTATATCATATTACTAACTAATCCTTATTATTTGCTAACATCGTAATTCAAATTGTCATTTTATACATTAACATCAAACTACCTAATTTTTATCAATTAACATATTTTACAATTTTACAAAATTGTTCGTTTTATTATATAAGTACTCCTTAATTTGTCACGTCCGGTTTTATCTTGTGTATACAGATTGATCACTTCTGTACACCCTACAATTTATTTTCCTTCAACATCTGTCTAAAATTTTATTACATGATAACTCTATGTAATATTACGTCAAATTGCTGTTATCTTAACCGATGTTAAGAAATATCCATCTTCTTATAAAAAATTTTACTTTTAACTTTACTTAACATTTAAATTTCAAAAATTTTACAAATTTACACTTATCTTTCCAAAATTTACTTTTTTATCTAAATTCGTAATTATTTAGAAGTCATTTTGTGTTCCTATTATCTCCAATCTCTGTGACACTTCTTGTCGACTGAACTACACTTTGTTTCCTTCTGAATACACTTACATCGAAGTATGCATTATGATTTTCAGATGTGAGAAGGTTGAAATGCAAAATTCCTACTCAGTTCAGAATAAAGCCCAAATCACACCTTACAACCATAACACACCTTTAATGCTGTCTACATGCCTTATTTCTAAGAATAAGACATGTTTTCGACTACCGTTACCTCAGCCATCCTCCCATCAACATTTACTTAATTTCTTTACCCTGATCATTATTTATTACACCCTTATCTACTCTGTCTTGTTCAATTACTCTAACCTGTTCAGCCCTTAGATTATTATTATTTGTACCCTCCATTTTCTTTAAATTTTGATCTTCATTTACTAACTTGCTATTTTTATTTATTGAGTCATTTGAAACCTTATTTATTCCATCAAAATCATTAACCCCACCATTTTTCTTAACTTTAAAATTTTTATTATTATCTACCTCATTGTTTACTTTATTATCGTTTCTAAAAAACTCATTCTTTACATTATCAAATTGACAATACCTATAAACTACTTTTTCTACATCATTAGTTATCACTCTTCCAGCTATCATAGTTACGGGAGGTGCTTCTTCTAATAGCCTATCTTTCACTTTTTTATAAATTTCATTTCTCGCTTTAAACCCAGCTATTATCATGTTTTTTATTTCTTCTTTTATTTAAAATTCCCTTTCTATTAAATTTTGTCCTAACCTTACATGCCATTGTTTATCTAAATCTTCCCTACTCATTGTTATGCACCATAGGTTACAAACTCTCCCATCAGAACTCTTTGCTACTAAATTTATTCTACACTTCTTTTTTACATCTAAAAAATACTTTTCAACTTCCTGTTCTATTGCTCTAAATTCCATATCCATCCTATCTGAATCAGTTATCAACTTTTTATTATTTTCTCCCTCCATTTTAATTATTATTATTGTTTACCTTGAGTTTTAAGTTTAAATTTTAGTTACCAAATCATTATTCTAACCTGTTTACTATTACTATTTATTATTTCTGAGTTCATCTTACTCTTATTTAATTTATTATGCTTAATCAAAAAAATTTTTAAGAGAATGTTTCCTATTATTAAAAATGTCCTTACCTTTATAACTATTTTCATTACACCAAATTCACTGTTTTTTCGACTTATATTCTTATATTTTTTAATACAAGAATACAGCCCAGAGTTGAGCAACACTTGTAATAATTTATTATGTATGAAAAAAAAAATTGAAGCTACTTTATTCATTAAAAAATGCCACACGTTGAGCGACACTTGTAATAATTTAAAAAGTATGGAAAGATTCTAAAAAGATAAATTGTGTCGAACTTGAAGAGTTCTTACTTTTTAATTTACTAAAAAAAAATGAATTTATAATGATTTACAAAGTTTTATGGGCGCCAGGTAGCATTAGCTTACCAATAAAAAAAAAGAAGAATTTAATTAAATTTATTCTCAGGGTCGCAAGTTCTTTTAAAAGTGTACTCCACAGTGAAATTTGGTACGTATTGAAAACACTTTGGCTGAAATATTGACATAAACATTTATTAAACAGTAAGAAATCAGTACATAGACATCATTATTGAAATATATCATGTAAATAACTTATATTATACATCCTATGATCAAATATTTTATTTCCTTTTAAGAAGGTTTTGAATTTAAATAAAAAATCTTGAATTTACTTTAAGTTTTAAGTTGCAACTGAAGAATTATTTATAGAACTTAACAGATTAAATTTATCTGTTTCTTAATGTTGAATTTACTTTATCTGAGTAAATTATTGAATTCACTAGGCATCTTTGATTTTAAAACAATAAAATAATGATTTAAGAAATTATCAAAATTATAAAACTTACGCTAATACATAGAACAAATAGTTATCTCAAATGGTTTAACAATACTTGATTTTTTAGTGTTCTTTAACACCGGTTTCCAGTCCTTTGTTGAAAATTCATCCAGTCATGCTGATCGCTGAGATGTCGGCTTTTGTAATGGTACTCCTCCATTATTCGCACATGGTGAGAGATTTGCTGACATTATTTCGGACACATTCGTCGAGAATTCTTTTTTAACGTCTTTTGGCACAAAGTACATTGTTCTACATTTACATAAAAAAGTTATATTTGTCTCTAAAGTTCATTTTCGACAGCCACGTGCAAAGTATTGCATCACTATACTCAAAAATGTGTTTCTCGGTCTTTTTGTTAAAAAAGTTTATTCACGAGCAACTACCGCTCACTAATACTTGTCTATCATGACAAACTTTTAGATTAAAACAGTTTTTTATACATTTGCACTACATTCTATTAAGTCTCTCTACGCACCAACCACATCTGGTCATTCCAACCGCTGGACTTCGACTGACTCCAAAACCACGAGATGTTTCACTTCCGAAAGCGTCTTTTCCGCTTTGCTGTTACAAAGACTTCACATACCCCTATTTTTTACACAAACTAATAAACACTTCTTATTAAATAAATTACACTAAGATTAAACATGACTATTTATTTTCTTGTTTTGAAAATCCATTCTGTTCTTATAAATGAATTTACTGAAGGCTGAATATTATTTCAATAGCTTCCCCTCCCCATATGTACTTTACCGCGTACTTTTAAACATATAATAGGGTTTAATTTTTTACGTTATTACAAGTATCAACGATAAAACTACCATGCCAGACATAGAACCTCGACTAGATTACATTGTGGACAAAGACACTCCAAAATATTGGTAAAACATGTTATACAACACGCCATATCTAAATTTGTATATTATATAAAATTATTATGTTCTTTGTTGTGTTAGCTATAACTTTAATCATTTTTTAATTAAGTAAACCTTCCAGTCAGAATACCAAGTAGGTTACTGACATAGTTAATTCATTTTTCTTTTGTATTACATTCAGATAAATAAAGTAACCAATAATTTTGATATTTTCAAATACATAAAAGAAAATAAATAATTGCAATTTAAAGTATATTTAACATTTT
Organism: Aphrophora alni; assembly: GCA_963513935.1. Classification (NCBI taxonomy): domain Eukaryota; kingdom Metazoa; phylum Arthropoda; class Insecta; order Hemiptera; family Aphrophoridae; genus Aphrophora; species Aphrophora alni. The sequence continues at coordinate 39,406,929 of OY740772.1, read as the reverse complement.
TAAATGAAATTAGACCTTGGAAAAAGGCAAGTAAGATTCAGATAGGATGTTAGTAATAAGTGATTTCCATGATACAATTTTTATGAAGATGATAAATTTGAATGTATAAATGTTTCATGTTTAATAAATATTTATGTTAAAATTTCAGTTCAAGTGCATTCCATTAATCTAAAAATCACTGAAAGTACACTTTTGACAGAATTTACACCCTGAGATTAAAATTCAATTTAAATTCATAAAAAATTAGTAACTTTTCAAAATTGACAAGAACTCGTCTGGCGCCCATAACAGCTGTGCAATCTTTAAAATTTTAAATATAATAGTAAAATTAAATTCATTTTTTTTATTTCTAAAGTGACATTAATAAATGAACCCTTAAGGTCATATTTTTAAATAGTTACAATTGGTCGCACAACGTGTGGCTCTTTTAATGTATAAAGTAGTTTTTTCCCTTATACATATTTTACAATAGTTACAGTCTCAAGAAAAATTCAAATCATAAAAATTCCTAAGCTAAACGTCGTAAGGTTGGAATGCGGTAGAATGATGACGTCACGCCAGACCGGACTAGAAGTTTCGTGTTTGAACTTGACAGAACAGATACAGCGTTTGCAATTTTATTAAAAAATTAAAATTTAAAATTAAATAATGATAAAGTAAAAGTAGGCGATTAATAATATCCAAGAATAAATGTAATTTAAATTAAAACAAAAAAGTTATTAAAGAAATAAGATGGGCTAAAAAAGCTAAAATTTGTAAAATGGGGAAAATTGAAAATCAAAAGTAATAGAATCATAAACAGTTGGGAAAATAATAATAATCAACAATAAAATTGAAAAAAACTAATAATAATAATGAGGGGAAATGGGACTTGAAAAGTTATTCTTGGGGGTTTTTTTGAGGTTTTAAATGTGAAGGCGGGTTAAACTTAATAAACTTTATGTTAGAAAACAAAAAGACAATAGTAGGGTATAATAATAAGTAGACAGAAAAAGAATTAAAGTTAAATTGGGGGAGAAATAATAATAACAATAATTAAAAAGTTAAAGCCCAAAAGCGGTAAAATTAAAGATTAAAGGGGATAAAAAACTAATAAAAAAAGTGTAAGATATGTATATTTATGTATAATAACAAAGCAGAGTTGAAAAATACTAATGGGGGGGATTTTACATACGAAAAATACTATGATCATAAAATCACAACTTTAATCGTCGATAACTAATGAACAAAACAAATTATAATGATAAAGAATGACAAGACTCTTAAGAATGTGGAGAAGAGGATCCTGAAGATAAAATGAAGATCGCACCAACCGTTCAAAAGTTAAAGCGAAAAGAAGAAAAAAGTGTTAAAAATCAAGATTTTCAGGCTAAGACAAGAAAATCTCGCACAGCTAGCGTGACGTCATGGACCAGCCGTCCCCACTACCAACAAACTTGACAACAGAAAAAACTCAACTATCAGAAACATAAAATCTTAAAAATTTAAGGGTTTTAAGTGAAAAGTAAACTACAAAATTAAAATAATAGAAGTAAACGAAGCCTAGGACAGCTATCAGCACAAAAACTATGGATTAATTCAGCCAAAATCTTAATAATTAACAGAAAAGACATTTTTTCACTGAAGGGAGAAAATTGGTTACCTTTTGCGGGAAACTTTCCCACATGAGGGGAGAGCCAAAATTATTGGTCGAAAGATCGATACTGTAGTAACAGTTGCCGACCAGGAAGGGCGTTATTTTTGTCAACCAAAATTTTCTAATAAATTTTAACTTCAAAAATTTTTCTATATAAAAGTTTAAGTTGTATAATAAACAGTATCTACGATAATTCCAATAGTCAAATGGAATATAATTAATAAGTGTTGAAATAAATAGTTTTTAAAGTTAGTGCAACGTGAGTAATAAGGAGATAAATATACATGGAAAAGTAACTATCCAGGAATAATAATAATCTCCAGCAAATTAACAACTTTAACATAACTAGTATTTGGAAAGGAGATAAATTGAAAACACCATGAACCATCAGCAACAAGGAGCTTCACAACTACAAGACCTTCATGTTAGTGTGAAGGTACACAAGATTTATAGAATAATTCGCAAAAAAGTAAACTCATTTCAATAGACTAAATTCATTGGGGAAATTTTAAATATATTAACTTCAGTAAATTCAAGTAAACTCTGCTTTGGTTTAGTTATAAGTAATCAAAAGTAAACATGACTATTTCAGTAAAGGTAAAACTATTTTGAGTCCTAGATAGAATAGTCTAGCATTTTTAAATTGTATAAATAATATATTAATAAAATTCTGTGTCCCATTGTAAGTTTTTTAAAATGATTTTGTTTATTGTATGTTTAAATAATTAATTGTTTTGATGGTTAAGTACATATAGATATACAGCAAATATATATATATATATATATATATATATATATATATATATATATATATATATATATATATAATTATATATATTATGCACAATTGGTAGTTCATTTCATTGACGATATTGTTCTAAACATTTCCTTTTCAAATAGTCATAACATTAAGAGGTTATTATTAAGGTGCTCTGGTATTATTTCATTTAAAATAAATCAAAGTTATTATCAGAACTCATTAGCCGATTTCTTCCAAAAGACACTTCCCCAGAGAGAGAGAGAGAGAGAGAGAGAGAGAGAGAGAGAGAGAGAGAGAGAGTGTGTTTAATTCAAATTGTAAATTCAGTGAGCAAAGAGATAAAAGTCAAAGAATTTAGGTAAATTCATTTAGTAAGTTGATGAGAACAATCTCCGACTTACAAAAACCAAGTGGTGCAATAGCTTTGATTAAAGGTAAAGTAAATTGTAAAAGTGAGCAGCTTGGTCTTGTCTGCGAACAAACTGGCCCAAACTCAACAAAGGGTTAATAAGTGATACACCCATAAGGTGTAGAGCACAAAGAGGTCCATGGCAAAGTGTACTAAAATATATTTGAACAGTTAAAATTAAATAATTCTTTTGCTTAAACAAAGTAAAAAATATGTCCAGTGAGTCCAATATATTATTATTATTATTTATTTTTATTTTCCCCATAGTGATTTTATTTTTTATTTTTTTTTTATATAATTGAGTGATATTCCCCATAGTGAAGTGCTAAGTGCATTATATAGCACTTCAATAAATATATGTTAAAAGGATATTCCAAAAAATTGCAAGTCAAATTGTACTGTATTTATGTATTATGCATATTATTACCAATATTTCTCAAATCCTATGTTTTAAATAGATAATACTTAATATTAAATAATATGAACGTGTGAATGAAAGTTTTAAATAATCATATTAGTAATGATTTTATAAAATAGAGTAAAACCCTTTAGAATCAATTTTATAATAATATGTTTATAATCAATATTATGTGAGATATGTGTTATACATTAAACTCAGAAAAATATTCTTCTGTTAAGTTGAGATTGTCTTTCTTAAACAGTATTACAGCTAAGTGGGTAAATTACTGGACTTGTGCAGTTGGTGGAAAGCCCCTGTATTTAGACCTTTTAACTAACACCTAACAAAATATAACTTACAAGATCCACTGCTGTAAGTGATTTGATGAAAATCGGCCCAAACAATTTTGATCAAATTTGCTAAAATATTTTTAATAAATTCAATACAGTATATTTTAAAATTTATTTAACAACAAAACAGTTGTAGATTCAAACTTTATTTTTATTTTTTGTAAATCTAGTACATTTTTGTTGTTTGTTGAAAAGTGCTTTGAAAATATCTGAAGCTAATGAAGCCGCTGTTAGCATGCAATTGGATGTATTGAAAATGGAAGCCGATATATCAAAAGAGAAGAAAGGTGCATTGGAGAAGGAAGTGACTGACTTAAAAAAGAAATTGGAAAATGGAGAAAGATTGTTAGAAAGGGAATTTGAGGCAAAGAAAGAGATTGAAGAAAGGTTACATGAAACTTTAAGGAACTCCAGAAACATTCAAAATGAGGTATTTGTTGCTGAAATTCAATATTTAGCAGTGAATGAAATTTTATTCATATTTTGAAATTATTTTCCACCATAACCTATATAATAACAATTAAACACTGTATAGTTTATTTTGAAAAAGAAAAGTTACTGTTACAACTTATTTTAAGAAAGTAGAAATTTACTCTTTTGGTTTTATGAGAAAGCCTCAAATTAATTTAAGTAATTTCAAAAAAAATCTATTGATATGACTCAAAAAATTATATAGGGTCAAAAAATTTAAAAACTCATATAAAAAATTAACATATTCTGTCCAAGCGACTACACATCAGGTAACCAATCGGCTAGCTCGGTAGATAGACAGCAGACATAATTAGAAACACTTTTTTCCCCCCTGATGAATATATCCACAAAAAGTCATTTTTTGTTATCATAATTTTCTATATACCGGTAGTATAATATACATGGTTTGATAGAATCTTTAAGTGGGTAGGGGAAGGGCTATTTTGTTACCATCACAATATTGTTTTTTCTTTATGTTACAGAAAGAGAAATATATTGATGAAATTAAAAAACTGGAAGCTAAGTTTGAAGCAGTAGTGATAGAATTAAAACAAAGCAAAGAGAATGAACAGTTATTGTTAAACAACCCAGAGAGCTGTCCTGTGCCTCAATTCAAATGTAAGTACCCTACACAGCTGTTTAGTAAATTTTAATGAATATAAAAGCAAAATTTAAAATTCTCTTACACTGGCACCATACAGACCAACAACATTTATTTGTTCCATTAGCATTAGTAAATTTACTTGACCCCACTAAAATATTCCGTAAACATTTTTTATTTAAATCACCTGCAATGATTTTATCATTTAAAAATAAATGGAACCAATTATTGCAGAAAAATTTGTAATTTGTATTATTTATACTTGAAGAGAATATTATCACCAGTCAACTTGTGAATCAATATCATTGTGGTGAATTTTATAGTTTGTGTTCAAGTTCCATATTTGGGCCAGTGATGTATGCTGCCTATATTAACTAGTATTCTTTTAAGCCTCTAGGCATTTTGTGTAGAGTCAACTGTCACCTCGACAATCGACTCAACTGTCAACTCCATCGTCAACTTGCCTGTCAACTCTGCCGTTGACTTGATATATCAACCTATGTTAAACAATAGTTAAAAACATACAATACTCAAACTTCATCTGCACCATGTGGCTGCTGATTCAACACACAATTTTCTTGACATCGAACGGTGTTGTTTAGAATGCGATATATTATACCATTTTTATATTATGGCGTGTAAACTGAGCCCAACAAACAAGCTCTGTGACACTAAAAAAATATGTTTGTATAACAAGTTAAGTTAAAAATTAAATATTGAGTAATTAAATAAACATAAATTATTCATTATAATTATTATACTATTTTGTTTTAATATTATATAGGCCTAACATTGGAATTTGTTTATTTTGAAATTTTCTCATTTGTAGGACCTAAAATTGTTATTTCAATAATATATTTTAGTAATATCTCTAATTAACTTTTTTAAGTAATTGAGCTCTGATTGTATTAAATAATTCAATAAAAGTGGTTTCAAACAATCTTCTGAAATTAAAAATATTATCACTGGAAAATGTAACATTAGGAAGTCATGTTGTAATAATTTAAAAATACTGTACTTGTCGTACTTTAAGAGTACTTATTTTTATTAAAAAAAATATAAAAATGATTTTAAGTTTTATTATTATTTATAAAATTATGCCAAGCTTTTTATGGGCGCCAGGTAGCCTTAGCTTACCAATTTTGAAAAAGAAAGAAAAATGAGTTTAATCATTTTTTTTAAAATCTCTGGGGTCGCAAGCTCTTTTTACGGTGTACTTACAGTGATTTCTGGAATAGAAATGAATACACTTGCAGCTGAAATTTTGACATAAACATTTATTAAACATAAAACACATAAACTTCATGTAACAAAAATCAAAAAGAAAAATTTATATAAGATATCTTACATCCTATCAATATTATCATCATTACTTTGATCTTCTAAGAAAAAGAATCTAATCAAATTATATTAATAAATTTAAGTTATTTAGTTGCAACTCTAAAAATAATGAAAAAGGATTTTACTTTACTTCTCATAGCAAATATTTTAATTAGAAAAAATATAATTATTACTGAAATTGAAAATTAATTAATTAATAAAAAAAATAACTTTATTTTATCATATTGTTATACTTTAAGACTCCACAACAAAAACATTGAATCTTATTAATGAAATACATAATTTTATGATATCAAATATATATCTTGAAAGTATATAAAAAAGTCTAAATTGTTCAAAGTACATATATATGGTTAAATAATGAAAGTCTAAACGTGTTATACCAAATCACGTTATATTCTTTATTTAAAAAACACTTTCCCTCGAAGGATGATTCGTCTCCTCCCATGTGACTGAGTGCTAATACTGCAGAGATGCTTGTCCATTGTCAAAAGAATTGTCTTTAGTTCATATATCACAAGATTTATTTTTATTTTGTTGTACCTATATTAAAACCAATTATTAATGTCTTATGATAACTTTAATAGTTCCATTTTTCTTATAGAAAAGTTCTTTGTCGAGAATTCGAAAATCACGTGGCAGTGATTGCACAACATAACAAAAATTGCGAGTTCTCACGCTTTTTCATAAAAAAGTTTATTTATGGAAAACAATTATAATGTTGTCTTAACACTTTTAAAATTGTTAATACACCATGTCTTTTATAGATTTAAAACTTTCTGACACATTTTATATTGTTCGAACAGAACTTTGGAGAACTACCTCTCTTATGTCCTAGAGCAACAAGCCCCAATTGATGACTGACCTAACCACCTTTAACGCTGGACTCTGACTCTGTTGCCATGAGGCAAAATCCTACATTTTTCTACCTTCCTTCCGGCGCTGTTTGCTAATTTCACACAATCCCCACAAGACACAAACAATATACATATTCTATTTATAAAAAGCAAATTATACTAAAATTGACATGATTACATATTTTGTTTTCTTGAAAATCTATTTTTCTTTTATTAATGAAGTTACTAAATAAATTTATGATTTGAACAGCCTGCTTCTGGCGCTAAACCGCGGATTTTAAATCTATTATAAATTATGATTTTTCACATTACCACAATGTCAAGGGAACAATGTAGAGGCATCAAGTCATCTACATAAATTTTCATCATTTCTTTAAATAGTATTAAAAATTTGTTGTTTCATAGTAGATTCAACACACATGTCTCGTGTGTTTTTAGCCTAAATGTTATCCAAATTGTAAAGTTTGTAGGCTAATGCAAATTTTTATTTTGGGGCTTAGTTTTGAGTTTTTAGTTGAAAATTGTGAATGTTTAATAACATTTGAGAGGCCCTTTATCTTATAATGATGCATATTTTAAAAATTATAAAGAATAATTTTGTTTTAAAATATTATGTTCTATCAATTTGTCTCTGCCAGCCATTTAGTAAAACTTTGAGTTGCAATCATGGGTTAAATTATTTAGTATATCTAACTTCATGTAAATCCTGAAAATGTAAGTTTAACGTAGGATAATAATCACATTCTAAACTGCAACAGTTTCAACATCAGCATACACCAGTTGCAGGATATTTTAGTTTTAAATAAAAATATACAATAATAGTAAATTATATTTTGCTTTTTAGTAAAAGGAGATCCCTTAACTGACATGGAAGCTCAAAGACGTGCTAACAAGTACAGAATCAAACGTTTGTTGGAACAAAATGAAACATTAAAATCCACTATTATCAAACTGAGTAAGAACTCTTCAAGCTGAGAAGCATTATCCAACTGCTTTTTAACAGACAATATTTGACATTGTTGTATTATGTTGTATTAAAAAGAGGGGCCTCAAAATGTTTTCTTTTTAAAGTTATTTGAACTAGATTGATATAGTATGCTTTTTAATAAAATGTAAAAAAAAAAATTATATAAGGTAGATTATTTTAACATTTGTTTAAATAAATGTTCCCATAAGACATTAGTATTCAGAAATTTCTTGTACGTAGGATACATACTTAATGTTACAGTAAAGTCTTGTTAATCCGGACTTGATGGGACCAGACACTGTCCAGATCACCGAAAATCTGGATTAACTGGAAATAAGTCAGATATACATTTAAAATTAATTTTAACTAAATAATTTAATAAAACATCTTTAAAAGAATAAATAAACGACTTTTAATTTATTGAAATTGTTTAATATAATATATTGTGTTAAATATACAAAAATATATACTGTCTGTCAAGTAAGAGACATACAATAAAAAATACATTATTAAAAAACCTTCATCTTCTTAGTTCATCATCTAATATTAAAACTGAATTAATGGCAATACTTTCAGTTCTCCAGATAGCAAGGATATACCAGACATGAACATTTGAATACTAACTTGTATAATCAAGGCAACAAACAACAAGCTTTGCCCAACATGTAGTCAAGCTAAATGACACCTTCTAAAACACTGAAGTAAACATGGAAATTTTACACATCTGCCAAAAAGTCAAAAAATGGACATGCTTGAAGAATTTGAAATCTTCAAAGCATTAAAATTGGCTCCAGAAAATGTTTTAAATGAAAAACAGAAATTATATTCTCACCCTATATTTAATTAACAAAGACCAGAGCACTGTGGTGACAATATATACAGATACACTTTCAAAAGTCCCTTACCACACTTGGGAATAAACAAAATAACAAAAAACAAAAATTTTTTGTCAAAAGTAAAATGTTTATTCCTAGTTTATTAGGAATAAACATTTTACTTTTGACAAAAATTTTTTGTTTTTTGTTATTTTGTTTATTCCCAAGTGTGGTAAGGGACTTTTGAAAGTGTATCTGTCTATATTATATTTAATTATTTAATTAAACTCAATACCACTAGGTAGAGAAGGAAATTTAAGGAGGAGGGATCTAATACAGATAAGACATTTTAATAGGGTACATTTTCGGTTATGTAAACTTGGTCTGACTAGAAAAGTAGTTTGACACAGGGCAGAGGATAGGAAATGTATTATGTTACAGAATATAATAATAATAATAATAAATAGAGTTAAATAAAGAGGACAAATAAAGTGTTTTATGGGATAGGATGTTTTACAGACAAAAATTATTTTTGAATAGAGGAGAAATCAGACAATAAAGTGATTTTCTTGGAAGTCATAAAATTTGAATAAGTTACATTTTAGAGTGAAGGGATGTTTTCAATAAGATACTTTTTAATAAATGTGATGTGAATTCAAATGACGACATGCGGTTTGAACAAAGAAATAGTTTGAATCGAATGAAAATTTTAAGTATTTTGTACAATGTAGCTTCTGTGTTAGCATGCTTGGTATGACATGCTCAAATTATGTTTCATAAAACCCTAAACATAAAAATAACTAGAACTTACAGTCTATTTTAACAAAATTTGGATAGGATGTTTTGCAGAGATATCACGTGGCTTCAAATAAGAATAAAATGTGTTTTAAAAAGAAAAAATAATGATCATAAACTTTAATAAAAAAAACATTCATGAATTGATTTTATTAGATTTGATGTTTAAAGAATAAGTAATTAGTAAAAGAAATTTGGTAATATAAAAATATTGTAAATTTTGAGTATATTGCATTTTTATATAAATATGAAAGATTTTTATTTTGAATTAGGTTGCAACCACAAAATCAATTATAAATTAATTATAGATGAATTGTAGTTTTATGATGTTATAAAAAATGTGATGATTTATTTGATTTATGTTTTTTCCGGAAATATTTTACCTTGTATGCAATCTATAATAGTTTTCTTAATAGTTAAATGTACATTTCAGAAAATTGGATTTTGTATTTTTATTTGAAATTCTCCAGAGTACACTATATTAAAGAATTTACGACCCAATTAGAAAATTTCTATGATCTCTTCAAGAATATTTCTTTTTTATTATTTTTATTTTGTTTTAGTAATAAATATTACAAAATGGCGCCCAACTTTAAAAAATATAATCACCACAATAAAATGTAAACAGAGTTAGCTGGTAGAAATTAAACTATTATAACATATCGGACTCTTAACCCATGTAGAACACTTAGTGTGATACATTTCCCCTGACACTACAGATCTGTCCAAAATTTTAAAAGTTAATTGTTGTGTTGTGTGTGTACATAATGTGTGTGAGATGTATTAATGAAGTTCATGCAAATGAATATGTTTTAAGGATCTGAGGATGATCTTGAAGTAAAGGTTGAAACTAGTTAATCAACATCCAAAACAAAGGAACTGAAAAAAAGGCTGTAAAGGTACGTAATCTAATAATCTAATAAACCCCGAACATTGTGGTGTAACAGTGAATAAGGTAGCAGATGAACTGGCAAGGATTGCATCAAACATGAAGCCCAAAGGTCTACTGATAGAAATTTTAAAAACATATTTAAGCAAAAGCAAAAAAAAAAAGTTCAAGGATATTTGGATGGAAGCTTGTAAGTATTCTCTAAATGGTAGAACCGTTTATGAAATTCTGAAGTAACCAAATGACCTTATAATGTACAACAAACACAAACCAATTTATAATGTACAAATCCCGAGAAGTACACAAACATTCATCACAAGAAAGACTCAGAAATTTTGTTTTTATGTTTGTGTTGAGTTGAGTGTGCCGTGTGTGAATATGTCAACACCTAAGTCTAAGACATACAAATCATTAATTTTGGCCGAAAAGATAGCAGTGGTTAAGGAACTGGAGGAGGGATTACAGAAGAAATCTGAGATAGCTAAGGATTTTGGCATACTTCCTAACACCTTATCAACATACTTAAAAAGAGAAAATTTTGAACAGTGAGAGCAGGAAAGACCAGAAGGGGACAAGAGAACAGACAACTCAAATGTAGACAGTTGTGTCTTGAAATAGTTCAAGCAGGGGCGGGATAAGAAAGTTCCAGTAAGTGGCACTCTTTTACGGGCAAACGGTTGTAATAATTTATTTTATTTTAAAAAAATGATATTTTAATCCCTTAGGTGCCAGTCTGTAAGACACTTTTCATTTTAAAAAATAAAATAAATAAATAAAAACAAAAACCTCGGGATCATAAATTCTACAGGAAAATGTACTCACATTATGAAAAAACCACAGGTTTTCTAAAAGACTACATACATTTAAATGGATATTTTCATATCGATTCCCTGAAAGAAAAAAAAACACATTTATATATACAACATTATTAAACATTTTATCATTTTATATAAACTAATAATTGTACAAAAGTTCTTTACTGTCTCTTTACTTATACTTTTAATGGTTATTGTAAAAATTAGAAAAATCATTTTAATCACACACAAAGTTTATTGTCATATTGTTTCCACCGATCATGGCTGATAATTGTGAGTTGAAAAGATTTATTTTAATATAGCTTTCTCAATTTAAATGTTTTATGAATTCTTCAAATTAAAGTATTTTAGGTAATATATATATATATATATATATATATATATATATATATATATATATATATATATATATACTGTATTAGTTCAACTGCAATAATTAGAAAATGTACATTAATGTATGCATTATTTGATAACAGAAACCCCAGCACTGACACTATTTTCAGTTAAAAACTGTCTTATTTGATATTGCTCATTTGTCGAGCCATCACTCTTGATGTGAAGTGATGTGTGTAATAATGTGAAAATTAAAATTGGAGATTATCATATATTTAAAGGCGCGTGATGAAAATACAGAAAGGGGGGAAGCCATTGAAACGAGATGCAGTCTTTGGTAAATTCATTTATAGAAACAAGATGGATTTTCAAGACAACATAATAAATAACCATGTTTAATATTAGTATAACATAATTGATTATAAGTGTTTAATTTAGTATAAAATAATTAAGTACAAGTGTTGTTTTTTGTTACAAGTAATTGATAATTTGTGCAAAAAAAAGTAAGGGTGTGTGAACTATTTGTAACAGCGGAAATAACAGAGGATAGAGGACCGGTTTCCAGTTGCAGGACAAGAGAGCGTGGCGAATTTGCTAGAACAGTCTTAGTTTGGGATCTGAGTAAGTTAGACCCATGAAAGTTTGTATAGAGACGTTTTGTTAAAAATGTGATTTATTTAATTTAGAGTCTCATCCTGGGAACTGTAGTGATCAGACTTATGGTAGTTTGTATAAAAACAGTTTTAGTTGGGAAGTTGAGATGTTAAGATGTATTTTTGGACAGTCTAGTTTCAGTATTCAAAGTGGTGATGCAATATTTGCACGTGTCCGACGAAAAACGAACAATGAACTAATTACGTTGAAAGACATTAGTAAAGTACAAATGCAAGGTGTAATTGTAACAATTTCAATCAAGCTAGTTCTACAAGTCGACAACGCAAAGGGACTCATTTTCGATGCCACGTTTTTTCACACCACTACAAGACAAAGAATCGACGTCAACGTACTGGTAGAAAATGTGTTATTCAATACAAAGAACTTAATCTGTCTATTATGTGAAACTTAAAATGTTTTATTTTATAAAATTATAATTAAATATTTAAATAATTATGTTTAATAAATGAATAGATAATAGATGTCTATTGATATAAAAATTTTTATAAAGTAAACTCAATAATAAGTAACAGATGCTTCAGTCTGCTTGATTTCTTAAAATATTTCTTTAAAGTTGCAACTTAAAAAATAAATTCATGTTTTAAAAATAGTAGACCTTCTTCAAAGGTAACAATAATAATTTTAATTAGGATATATATTTTGAATGTATATGTATAATTTAAATGAATTTATGTTTAATAAACCTTTATGTTAATTTCAGCTACAAGTGTTTTCATTGATCAAATCCAAAGTCACTGTGAGTACACTAATAAAAGAACTTACGACCCTTGAGATTAAATAAATTTAATAAATTCATTTTTTAATAAATAATGACCACTAGGTCTGGCGCCCAATATTAATCAATTAACAGTAATTAAAGTCAATTTCAATATTAAAAAAAATAACAAAGGAACTCTTCAAGTTCAAAAGATAATTTTTTTATTTTTAAATAGCTTCACTATTCATGTTAACTTCAGCTTTTTATTTTGAATTACTTCATGTGACGATCAGGCATATGAGATGTTCTGTGAAGACGGAGAAAGAGTCAAACATGACTTTTCTCCCTGGTAGTTGGGGAGCAAGTAAGTCTCCAAAAACCTCAACCTCCCTTCCATACTTAAAGGATTCTTATTGGTTACCCTTTTAGCCAATTATAAATTTTAGATACTAATCCCCCTACCGATGACCAAACTTGTTGACACACTAAACACTGCACTGTTTTTAACACATAATTTTTATGAACCATTTTTTATTTGTCTGTACAAATTTACTATTTCTAATATTTTATAGCATAAAATTCAATTAATATTTTAATCCTATTATTATCATTTAAAATATTTTTCATAGATACAATACACTCACTTGTTGTTCTGCAACAATAACCAATTTTGAAAACTTTTTCGTCCGTCTATACCGTACTACAATACATGATTGTGAAACCTGTATGACGTAATTAATTTATTAAAGTAACATTAATTTATAAATCATACTTATGCTGTCTTGAATACAATATTGTTGTTGACTTCACTTGTTTATTTATATAGTTTGATAATTTAGTATGAATATTAAATTTGAATTAGAACAGATAGATGCTTTCTGTATGGAATCTGAAGAGGTAATAATAATTTACATTATTGACATAGGAGTTTTAGAAAGTAAGTTCTTCTTCACATATAGTGTTTTCTTTATTTATATATATATATATATATATATATATATATATATATATATATATATATATATATTTAAATTAACAGCATATGTTAACATGATATGGTTCACTCAATTCTATGATTACAAATTTTTAATAGAATGCATGTCATATGAAATTGAATATAATTTTGTGAGTACCGTATAATAATTAGGTGATATGATACATTGATTTTAAAATTATTATTCTATACAAGTTATTTTTATTATACCAATGGATGAATGATCAATTATTTCAACTTTAATACCAGTTATACATTTAGTGACATTAAATTAGGGGTTCGAATTATCCAAGCTCGACCGTATATATTTTATACTCATCTTTACACCTATGTATAAATGCTCCAAAATGAGTACCCAGCCTAAAATGTAAGACCAAAATCCAAAATTACATATTTCTGAAAAATTGGTTCTTCTGATCTAAACAGAACTTATTGATCATTATTCCTTCAAAAATGCAGAGTATGGACGTTATGCATGAAATAGTGAAAATGAACCAAGATAATTTGGCTGGAACTCTCTAATTTTAAAACTGGCACAATCAATTAAAATTTTGGCAAAACCTAAATGTAATACCAGTTTACCTAAATTACACGAAAAGAAAAAAAAATGAATATTTTGGATCAACATTTTTATTGACATCGGCCAATGTTTATTTCGGTATTTTTCAAAAAAATGGTTAACAGTAAATTTGTATTATTTATACTCTCTGGCAGTGGCAGTGCAATTTGGGAGTTGCTATTATTTAGTTTCTTGAGTTCAATTTTTTGCCTTAAGAGGAAGTAAACTGAATGGACTTTTTATTATTAATACGTTTTCAACAGAATTCATTGTAACTCACCTGTAATTTATCACATCATCCCCATAATTTTATAAAACACCTGTCTGATGCCTGTGACTACCAATACATATAACTTTGTAAGTTACTATTTTTGTTCTCATGCTAACCAACTGGTAGCGTGTAATGCTACACTCCGGCTTTGGAGTCCCAAATTACACCAAATTTGTTTTTGGATTATCATAGTAATAGCTAGTCTAACCAACTCTCATTCTGGTCCAATGTTATATATATATATATATATATATATATATATATATATATATATATATATATATATATAAGGGAATCATGTCTCAGTAAAACCACAATGTCCCGTTCATTTTTTATCATATATATCTGTAAGTATATTTTTTTAATTATGTATGAGGCTGTACCTCAAAAAAAACATTACAGAGTACTATCAAATTTATTAATTAAAACACAATTTATAAAAAAATAAATTAGATTTTAATGGAGTTACAACTGTGGCCTCCACTTCTGTTTGAAATGTTGGTTTGATAATTATTAATCTTCTTATTCATAAAGCCTCGATCGAAATATCTTGGGTAACTTTTGCAATAGACTATACAAACTTTAATGCCATAGTTTATCACTTATTTTACTTTCTCACATGTAGACAATATAAAGATATCTGATAATGTTAAAAAAAAATGGTATATAGTTTTTTGTGGATATATTTGTTTTGAGATCCCCTGAGTTTTAAAGTGTTGTGGAATGATGTCTGTGCAGTGCTCTACAGCCCAAGAGTGTCGACAGATTTTAATTATAGTTAGTATGTGGGCATATTTTGACTATATTTCAAAAAGTTTTTTTTAATTTTTTGATAATTCAAAATTTTGCTGCCAAAAAACAAAACAAAATTACAATTTTATTAAAACTAGCTACAACGATTTGGAATCAATGTAACACCTAAAAAGGGCGTTAATTGAAATTTGAATAATGAAAAATAACCGGGAATCGAGATAGTTAAAATGGGAGGGGGAAAACGTAAGTCAAAGACATGACTCATGTTATAATTTAAAATAAAGTAAATTCAATTAACATAGATTTCCAAACACAAGTAAATAATAATGTATAGGATTTAAGAAATATTTACTTATAAGAAATTAAACAGTGTTGTGTGTGTTATAAAAATTAGTAAAAGGAACTCGTTGTCATGCGTGTAGTATGAACAGTGTATTCGATGAGATGCGAGAAGTTTTATTACGGCGTCAGCGGGAAATTGAAGGACAATCTTTGGAGCAAGCAATGTGAACCCTGAAAGAACAGGAAATAGGAATTCCGGCATGCGGTCTTCAGTTTAGTAAAGAGCTTAGAGGAGTGAGGTGGTGTAAAAAGTCTTTGTCAGTAGTCTGAAGAGAACGGTTGAGTGAGTTGGACTTTTTTAGAACATAAAGAAACTTTTATAAAAATGTAGTTCAAATAGTAAAAAAACAATCTAAGTAGAAGGTTTAAGGTGATCAGTAGTATTTTGTGCATAAACTTTTAGTAGAAAATGTAATGAAAACGTATCTCAGTCTCAGTGGAACATTTATGGTGAACAGACGTGTTCTCTGGTCAAAGAGATTTTAATAAAAATGTAGTGAAACGTTATAAACAGTTTTAAGATCAATAATCTTGATATAATAGTAATTATACAAAACTGAAAAACGTAAGCTATTGATTTAAAAGGTGAACTTTGTAAAACGTGCAAAGAAAATAATTTTGCACGTGGTCGAGATGGTTGGATCGTTTGAATCGCGAGTTCGAGTTATGAACTAAGTTATAAAGGTGTTTAAGTGGAACAATAAACTATAATACAAACAGTTATTTGACATGTGATTAACAATAAACTTTGAATAGCGGTAAACTGAACAGACCATGTTCATGTTGGGACTGAGAAGAAAAGGGGAGCTTGCCACGCTACAAGAACACATTTCTGGAATGCAAGATGTATCAACGAGGAATTGTGCTTCTAAATAATAAAACGTGACTGGTATACATGTTAAGACTTCTTTTATAAAAAAACTTATTTTAAAATAATGAAATAACATGTGAAATTTTAATTATATATTAAATTGAAAGGTTGAAGCATAGTAATTTAAGACTTTGGTCTATAATATAAAAAATGAGAGTAGTAAAGCAAAATTTTCTTCTTTTTAATAATTAAAATATTGATAGTTAATCTAATTTGAAAAATAAAATAATTAATTAAAGTAAATTCAAATAAGTAACGTTAAAGAAATTTCAACCATTTAAACTCACTTTGATAAATTAGAAATTGTTAAGATGCCTTAAGCTAAGACTATGAAAATTAAAATTAATTACAGATAACTGATAAAAATTTATGTGAATATACTAATTTTTATTTTCAATAAACCATGTTAAAATTTCAGTTAACCAATAGTTGTTCATTAAACCAGGTAAATCACTGTGGAGTACCCTTTTAAATGAACTTATGCCCTGAGATTCAAATAGGTAAATTCATGTTTTTTTTTTCTAAATTGATGTTTATACATCTGGCGCCCATAAATGCTGTGCAAAGTTTAAATTTAATAAAAATAACTTCATTCTTTTCTTTTAAAAGTAAAAATAACTTAAGAAATAAATTTAATAATTCCTGCTATTTTATATTTATTACATCAATTAGCCTCCAAGGGCCCAAACAAAACATTGGTCCATCTCACCAAAAATCGGCTAAGGAGCTGTTACAAAATATATAATTTCTCACAATTGTCTCTACTGATTTCATTCCAAGTTTTAGTGAAATATGAAAAATTAATAACTCAAACTAGTTTGCAAAATTGGAAGAAAAAATAATTGTGGTTAAGAAATAATAGCTAAAATGAAAATGGACCTTGACCGTAAAGCTCAATTATAATTCAAAGTGGAGGGTGCATGTATAGTCAGACAGGCCTAAGAAGGCACTTCTTGGGAGATTGGGTGAAAACGCTGTACTATTCTCAAAGTAAACGTTAGGTTTTCCTTATACTCGACCACTCAACTGGCACGAATCGGCTTAGTGCGGCCGAGCTCACAGGGTATTGTTTAGGCATCCCTTACTCACAATGGCGGAGGCACGTGTTATTGATATATTTATTAGTCCTAGCCCAATACCAGTAATGTAGGTTTGATAATCATAAAAAAATCAACAAAACAAATAGTTTTACGAGCTTTATTATAAAGTGCCAGGAATTTCGGTACCAAATAAGGGCATACCCAGGATCAAAACTAGAGGGGGGCAAGCCATGGTCATTCAATATACAATTGATTATTAAAATAGTTATTTCAAGAATTGTATTAAATTCCAGCAACAAAATGTATAATAAAGATTTATTTTTTGCTTCCAGGGGGGGCAGCTGCCCCCCTTCCCCTCGCTGGGTACGCCCATGGTACCAAATAAAAATTAAAGCGGTCTATTTTTGCTTCCTGAAATATTGAATTAATAACCTTACATACAAATTTAGTTATTTTTTTATTGTTGAAATGCAATAACGTTTACTTACCTTAGCTTTTCCTCGGTAACATCCAAAATCTCATGGTGGTGTATTTGTTTCTATATTATATTGATTTATCAGCCACTCTTATACATTGAACGAGCGATTTAATTAAGGGGAGCAAGTACCATTTTTGGTGAAAAATATCGATTTTTTTGAAAATAGTCCTAAAAAAATCTCCTTTTAATTCTGTTAAAAAAAATATATAACTCTGCATATGCATACATTCATTTATGTATGTAAAAAATAAAACAAAGTTTATGGAGGTAATCAAACCCGCATTCAAAGACCTGTCCAACCCAGACTTGTTGAAACCCTGCCTACACGGGAAAACGCAAAATCCTAATGAAAGCATAAATAGTGTAATTTGGAATAGGCTACCAAAAACCACTTTTGTAGGGTTACACACATTGAAACTAGGAGTTACAGATGCAGTTATATGTTTTAATAATGGGTCAATTTCAAAAGTGAATGTTTTGGACATATTGTGTATACGGCCTGGAAAATTCATGGTTGAAGGACTGAAGAAGATTGACAAAATCAGGATTAAAAAAACAAACAAAGAATTTCAGGAAGAAAACAAGAAGGATAGGGTTAGGAGAAGATTGTTAAAAAGAAAAAGAGAAGACAGTGAATGTGAAATATATTGCCCTAGTGGCTTTTAGAGGAATGATAACTGCCAATAAACTTTTAAACTCGATTTACCATAAGCCAACCTTTTTCATATTTAGGTACCATTTTTTGAAAAACCAATAGCCCTGCAAACTTAAAATTTGGCAGATCTATTTCTTATTCCTTGCTAAATAAAATGTACTAATTTTATTAAAATTAGTTACCTTTAACCTTAATAATTAAAAAAAAAAAATTAAAATTTTGTGAAAAAATTTTAACAAATTTTATTATTTTATTTCTTTGCAAGTAGAAAAGATATAATGCTAAAAGTACATCACTTGAAGCATATGTATGTGCTGTGGATAAGTAGCAAAATTCAGCCAATTCCATCAATTACTTTATGAAATAATGGTACCTAAGTGGTGTCATGTTCTCCCATATGAAATACATGGCAGCTGCGAATGGTACTGGCTCCCCTTAAATATACAAATCAGCTCACGCAATAAATAAAGCGGCCTTTTGGCCTTGTCACGACGATGTTTCCATTTTACGTTATTGTGTAGCCTAAAGCTAACTAAAATATTTATACATTTGCCTAAAATATTACTTTAGTAAAACACATTATTTCTTCAGTTTATACAATATTTACAAATCTTCAATGCCAGACATATCCGTCTCTTCCTTCGTATCCTGTTCATCGCCACTGTCGCTTTCGACGTTGATTACAAAAGAAACCTCTTCATTAACAAATTGCTTTTTTATAAATATAATAACATCGTGTTTGGTACCATTTTTCTTGTCTACTTTCGAACTATACTTGTCTACTTTTCAAATATGTTTACATAAATTACAAATATTGAGTAAGATTAAAAAGTTGTCTGCATGCGGTAGCAGCTGTCATGGGTGCGAGGAGGGCAAGTCTCAGATGGCTGGCGATTCGTAGGCAAAGTCAATGTTTGTGGAACGTTATTTTCCGCCATAATCCATCTCTTCCTCTACCGCCCCGCACCGGGCACAAGTGCCTTCTAAGGGCTGTTTTATTATACAGTACAAGTGAAGCAAATTTAGGCCCTATTTAAATATATAGATATTTTTGTTAAAGAAAATTATAGTCCAATTTAATTTTTTGAATGATAACTACCGAACTGATATTTTTGTTGATAAATAGTTATGTACGGTTAATATTTTGTTTTGGGGACTGGTGTGTGAGAAGGTTTGTATAATAATATTTTTACACCATTTATTAATGGTAACTCTTAAATGGACTGGCTGATATTGACCAATACTGTTAGTTTGTTTAAAAGTTGGTTTTGTGTGTAAGAATGTTTGTGTAATATTTGAGTACAGTTTATTTCTTCTAAGCCAGACCAAAGAAACTTTCATTAAAAACTTTTATTTATTTCAGTGTCATTAAATAACAACACTTGTTAACATGTAAAACACAAGTCTTTCTGTCAATTCATTGTTATTTGTTAATTTTCCTTCAATTTCACAGCCAGTTTGTTCAAAGATAAGTATCTAATTGTAAAATTTATAATCATAATTTTCTAGTCTTCCAATCAAGTTGTAAAATCAAAGTTTGGACAAAATTGAATTTTCACCCTTTATTGTGTATCCAAGCCCAATCTTTTACTGCCTTTGTTTTGTTATAACTAATTATTAGAACATAATTGTATTTATTATTTACTACTGATCACATTAATTAAGAACAGTAATGCATAACATTTATTTAAAAACTAACAAGAAAATATTATAGTCACTTTTTTCAGTGTATAAAGTGGGATAACTTGTTCAGATTTCAAGGGTAAATAAAATAAAATACCAAACTCAAATTAAACCATCCAGTACAAGACTTTATTTAAATTAAAGTCTCACAATGTCTGTCTTATTACAAAAACACTTGTAACAATTAGAAGTCCTCAATACTGTTATTGTACATTGATTTTATAGGGTCTTCCTTTAAACTTTGATACTATGGGCGAGATCATATGCAATTTATTGTATACAAAAATTACAAGTGATAAAACCACTCATTGTTAAAACTAATTTATCAAAGATGAAAAATGAATATGAGATTAGTACAAATAATGAGATGAAAGAAGTTTTGACCTTTAATGAGATGAAGATAATTTATGTTGAATAGATGAAAACAACACTCAGGATTGTCGAAGGAGCTATCTCCCCTTCTTGATTTTAAAACACAGATTTTGATTCTCGCCCAAAGATCACCTCGAAAAATTATATACTAAATGGGAAAAAAACATAATCTAAAATTTGTTACTTAAAGTTTGAAACATATACTGTACTTACAAAATATATATATCTAAGAGATTTTTAAAAAGATTTATACAAGAATGATTTGGTGACATCCAGTGCCTTTTTTAAAGTTAAGAAAGCGATAGATTAGATTGAGTTTATACACAAGAAAGAAAATCAGTTAGTCGAGGAGAAAAGGGTTAGGAATATAGATGGCGTTGAAAGCAAGAAGCTCTTGTAAGACAGAAGAAATTTAAGAGGCATGCGCCCAAGCTATTACTGCCATTTATCAACCACAACATCACCAGCTGAAAAAAGAAAAAAGAAATATAAGAGAGAGAAACTCAAGCAGCCAGCTGCTTTAATGTTTCCGCTTTATATACATAATAATTAAAACATAGTGTTCGAAAAATAAATTAGAGAGTTTTAGTCAAAGAAGGAAGAAATATAGTGAAAGAAAATTAAACTTACTATCACACATATCCTAATTAAAAAAAAAACAAAAACACAGCATTGAGCTTTCTACTTTAAAACTTAAAAACCAAGAGAAGTCATTATTTTTGACAGTAAACTGCCTATCACTTTTTAAATTTATAACCCAAATAACAGTTTAATTTGTCAATCTACTGGAAGCATAATCCCTTCGAGGTTGGGTAGAAGTGTTCACCACTTTTGTTGTACACTGTCTGGAGTAACTGTGGACAGAAAACATAACATAACTAACATGCACCAATAGGAAGGTTTATCAGGATTAGATAAGGTTTTAACACAATAATATCCATTTTCAAACATAAATACATACAAAATGAGGTTCTATAAGGTATTACCTGTATAAAACCTATAAAATAAAGGAAAATACTCAAAAGAAACAGCAATACATTTGTTAATTACGTTGAATATAACTGTTAGACATTCTTAGCTTTGTCAAACTTATTATTGCTAACAATGGGGCATATAATGGCAAATTACATAATCTATTAATCAATTGTCTAAATATGTCTAATTTATGCCCCAATGTTAGTAATAATAAGATTACAAAACTAGGAATGGCTGAAAATTGTACTCAACATAATAATGCAAGTCCTAGCAGAAATATAAAATATTATAATTAATTTTAAAATGACAATACATAAGTTATAATTAATAATTTATTATAGGATCATAATGTAAGGTGAATTCAATATTTAAAATGTAGGTAAATACTATACTGACACTAATCAGTACGAGATTATTAAATTGATAAACTAATTAGAATTTTCTTGATTAAATTGGTTAATGTAAAGGGTAAAGAAAATTAAATAAATAAATTGAATCTTGACCACATTTGCACAATTTTTAAAATGTGTATGTAAATTATTTCATAATTGAAATATATATATTTTTAAAGATAAACGAAAGTATTAATGTACCATTTCATTTGTCAAATTCTGGATAAACTTAGAATTTATTTATAAAAAATTATCATAGATTAAACAAGAAATATTAAGATTTTCTGACATCTATTTTATATTTCAATAAAAATGCAATAATTTCTGGAATGTTTATTTTATTAGGAATGGTTAAAATATTGGAATGTTTGATGCTTATTATTGCAGTTTCAAAACTTATTGTGCACCAAAAATTTTACATTTGTATTACGCCAAATCCGTGAATTTTCAGAAACATTTTAGAGTTTACTGTTCAATAAAAATTAAACTGTGGTTCATCCATTGTAATGTTGTTATTAAGTTTTATCCTCTAGTATAATAATTATTAATTAGATAATAAACCATTTTAGAAGAATGAAAATTTAAATCGTAATAAAATAATCACATGAGGAATGGTATGGCACCTCTAGCTCCCTGGAGCTTGGATTTCTACTGGTTGAAACCCAAATGCTGACATTGGATTTTTCCATGTACTACACTCACCCTCATCTTAATTTCATAAATTAAGGTTAATAACATATGAGGTGGTTTGTGTTGAGACAATCGTCGATTAAACATATCAATCAATGTTAATCAGTGGGTAAAAAATACCCAACACAAGCAGCGCCTGTAACTAATTATTTATGAAGCCGTAAATATAAAATTCCTCTTGAATGAGACCTATAAATCATTATAATTTTACAATTTTGATATTTGAAGGCCTCATAACTTAAAATTTTAGTAACAATAGGACAGGGACAATAGATACCAAATATGTCTATTTCTCCTTCAACATATCTAGTTTTGATATAGCAAACGCAATATGATTATGTATCCATCAGGGTGCATTTTTTAAACTGGCTGTTAGACAATATATTGACAAGTGTAAAAATGAAGCATTGAAAGTTATGTTGAGGTGACAACGAGGCAGTGGTCTCCTTGACTTTTACACTTTCTTATGAATAGTATTGGAAATTTGTCGTGTCAACAGGCGACTCTACACATAGCCCACCCCATGTGATTTTAGAGTAAAGACGTTAAGATGGAAAAATCAAATGTTTTTAATGCATTTTGGGTGTACTCTGAGAATTGTGTAGCATCATTTTTTGCATGGAAATTGATTAAAACCTTTATGGTTTTACTCTTAATGAAGATCTTGTTTAAAAAAATAATAATTAGTCTTATGTCATCTAGGTTCTGGTTTTTGTTAAGCGTTATTGGAGCAATAAAAAAATAATAATAATACCTGGATAGTATTAACAGAGTAGATATTTTAAAAAGCTTTCAATAACAAATACACAATGTTAGCCACACACCTAGTTATGTTTATATTGATAGCATAGCATCTACAGTTAATCCGTTGATTAAGGATATTCTGTGTTTTATACACAGACTTTCAGCTACAGGGTGTTAGCATATCAATTTTCTGGGTACCTGGGCATTGTGAAATTACTGGAAACATAATTAGATGCCAGTCAAACAGCATCTGACTTTTTATCAGCAATTAAAATTCGTATTGTGTGGTCAATGGACAAATGTAGTGTTAAATAAGATAAGGGGAGTAAAAGATACCATCTGTCTGAGGAGTACTGTGACAGTGTGAAAAGTCAGATTTTAATATAGACTCATTTAAAAGACGCGGTGAAGCCAAAGAGATAAGAGATTCAAATAATAAAATAAATTTAGTAACGTCATTAATAAAAGAAAAATGGATTTTCAAGACAACAGTATGAATAACCATGTTTAATTTTAATATAATTCAGTTTTATTGTTATAATATGTAAATTATTTGTGTTTTACGAAAGTGTGGTAAAATGTGGGAACAGTAACCGGAAGGAACGCTTTCGGAAGTAAGAATTTGCCTCATGGCAACGGCAGTCTAAGTCCAGCGTTAGGAGTGACAGGTTGTGTTCTAAAAAGTTGAAGTCCAGAGCTTGGAAGGACAAGATGTGTTTTGTAGAGTTGAGTAAGAAATTCAGAGACTTTCGTGGAAAGAAAGGACATAGTGTGATGTAATAATTTGATATGTAGTAAAATAAAAAAATGTGAAGAATTTAATCGTTGGTCGATTAAGAGTGAGAGTGTGTTAAAACTCTGTTTGAACAGTTAAATTGGTTAGACGTGTTCACGCGAATAGACAATAAACAATTAGCGTGTGTCATAGCAATGCGGTCGGAAAATGAACAGTTACAAATTGTAGAATGGACTAATGTGTAAACAGATTTCTTTTTATAAACATTCGTGAGGTGCAAATACAACTTCGCCACGGACACAACGACGGCATTTTTAGGACGCTGCAGGAACATCATTGAATTATGTACAATGACTATGGTCTGGTAACTAGTGTTAAATAACACATTACATTTACTCTGTTATTGTATAGAAATTTACAATGTTTAATATCTTAATTTTTATTATATAAATTTGATATATAAAGGATAGCAATTTCTTTTTATGTAAAGAAGAAATAAATGTCTGATGACATATTTAAC
This sequence comes from Aphrophora alni, assembly GCA_963513935.1. Classification (NCBI taxonomy): domain Eukaryota; kingdom Metazoa; phylum Arthropoda; class Insecta; order Hemiptera; family Aphrophoridae; genus Aphrophora; species Aphrophora alni. Next base: position 39,382,043 of record OY740772.1, on the reverse strand, counting down.
CTTATTAAAGGAATTTCAATTTGTTTTTATTCATAAAATCAATTTTAGTTGCAACTTAGAGTCAATTTTAAATTCAAAGAATAAAAGATCAGTTCTCCCTCTGAGAAGATAAAAAGTAATTCAACTAAGATGATAGCTATAGTTGTTTTCATGATATATGTCTCTATAACAAATGCTAATGTATAAAAACTTACTTGTCTTTAATAAATGTTTTCTTTGTAACATTTCAGACAAAGTGTTCTCATTAAAAAACCAAAATCCACTGTAAGTACACTGTAAAAAGAACTTGCGACCCCAGAGATTTTTTTTTTTTCCTTTTAAATATTTAAATTCATTTTTTTTTCTTTTTCTAAATTGGTATGCTAAAGCAAACCTGGCGCCCTAAAGTCGAGCAAATTAATAATTGAATTCAATATTAATAAAAAATAAGTACTCTTCAAGTACGACAAAGGCTCATTTTTAAATTGTTACAAATGTCGCTCAACGTGTGGCATTTTTAATGAACAAAAGTAACTTTCATATTAATCTTCAAATCAGACCCTTCATTTTTAAATTGTTACAAATGTCGCCACAACTGTTGGGCTTTTTTAGTCGAAAGTACAGTGATTTTGGTAATGCGAACATTTAATCAAGGTAAGGACTCTCTAAATAAAATAAGAAAGATTCTTTTTTAAAATTTTTGTGTTAAATATAAGATAAAAAATGGAGTCAGAAATTGTAAATGTTAATAATAATGATGAACAGGTAGGGTTAGGAAATCAAAATTCTTTGAACAATTTAGAACAGATGGAATTTACGGGGGATAGTTTTGATAATTTACAGAAGGAATCACAAAGTAAAGAACAAACAAATGAACAATTTGCACAAAATATTTTAGATCAAGAAATAAACAGTAATAGTAATAGTAGATGTTCAAGTGTGAACGGGAATAGTAGTTCAGGTTCAGATTTTAATGGGTTTGATAGTGATGGGATTCTAAATAGTAAACAACAGTGTGAAGATGTGAATGAAAAAATAGTAGGAATGTTAGGAGTAGAAACTGTAGAAGAAAATTCAGATAGGGAATTAAGAGCTGAAGAGGTTAGGGTAATTGAGCAGGTTAGGGTAACTGAACAGGTTAGGATAGATAAGAGTGTGGAAAATAATGATCAGGATTTAGAGATTAAGAGTATGTTAAAAGTAATGATGGAAAAAATGGAACAAAATAGCTTAAGGTTTGAACAAAGTAGCTTAGAAACAAAACAGAATAATCTAGAACTTAAACGAGATAATGACAAAAAATTTGAATGTATAAGTGAAGAGTGGAATAGCTAATTGAGCTAAGTGCCAAAATCAAAATTTTCGGTAAACGTGAAAAAACTAATTTACTTGTAAAATATTATACTTTGTATGGTACTAATATATTTTAAAACTATATTATAAATGCATAAAACTATTTGTTTAGTTTGAAATTTAAAAGTAAAAAATTGACTTAGATAGAAGTATTTTTATCAGAATATGCTATGTCCAGATTACATTTTCCTGCTAATTGTACTAAGTCCATATTGTACTTTCATGCTTTTCGTACTATGTTCAATACTTATTCTATTTCTATTTTATTTTGACAACATAAATTTAATTTAAATCATATATTTTTGTTAGCTTATGAATACCAGCTTAATATAGTTAGGATGTATAATTTCAGTTAAATCTATTAGGCATTGGTATTGGAAAACAAACAGGTTAAGTAAATAATAGGCCTAATTAGAACATGTAAAATATTTATTTAAAATGTAATAAAAGGATGACATTTAGTTATCAGTCTGCTTAGTAATAATAAGAAAACAGTTTTGATACTTAGAAAACTATGACGACATGACTGTTAGCCTAGTAACTTGCACCACATAAACGCCTGTAGAAGTCTTTGTTTTCTTCTTTAAGAAAATCAATCATCGTCAACAAATCCTTCTTCTTGGCCTCGGCAATTGGCAAATTCCCATCTAGTTTAAGTAGCTGCATATTTTTAATATCTTCAACAGTTACTCCTTCTTGAAAGACATAATATTTACTCCATTGCTCTAGTTCGCTATAGCTTTTTTTGTAAGAAACATATCAAGGTTCGTCTTTGGTGATTCGGAGGCATGTCACCTTGGAAATCCCACAAGTGCTTTGGTGTTTATGAATGTTCTAGAAGCAGCATCAAAGTTGAAAAACTTGTCAGTCATTTCAATTTTTTTAAATGGTTTGATGGTCCTGGCACTTTGAATTACTTGTATAATATCTTCAACAACTTCCATTTTTGAAACTTTTGCTCTTCTTTCAATTATGCCAAATTCCCTGTCAGCCGAGGAATATCTATGGCTAGACATTAAAAACTTATGTTCAATTGTATCCATCAATCCACAAGAAATAAAAAAAAGGTACAAGCAAATTAGCATTCTGTTTTTAAGCTGGCCACCACGGTTATCACTCCAGACACTGAGATTTCTTTTGTCAATTTTAACTGTGTCTGAGTTAATGGCTTGCAAAAGACATGAGGCCATTTGGTTTCCACCACGACCCGAATCGCCTCCATGTCATATGCACATTATTCCATCACCTGTGTCAGAAACATGTATCCCAATTGAGTGTGACTACAGTCGGTACTCGGTGAAATTCCATAATAAGGCAAAACAAAAATGAAAACGCACTTATAATTTCACAAAAAAACAATTTATTGCTACAGCTGTTTCGCCGTTAGGCATCGTCAGACAACTAAGAACTAAAAACTAAAATACGATTCGTATTTTAGTTTTTAGTTCTTAGTTGTCTGACGATGCCTAACGGCGAAACAGCTGTAGCAATAAATTGTTTTTTTGTGAAATTATAAGTGCGTTTTCATTTTTGTTTTGCCCTATGTATCCCAAAATTATAGCATGAGAGCTGTCTACTGTAATACATGTTACTGTGCGACAACTTGGGCAGTGGGAAAACCTTTTGAGTTAAATACGATTTGCCACTCAATCTGGCTAATTTCTGCTTCTCTCTCCATCCACCCTTCTTGTCTTCTTTAAATGCAATGCTATTATTCATTTCCATTATTTACTAAATTTAGTTCTTTAAAAGGTAATGCACAGCATCAAAAACAACTCACAACAACATAAGAAATCAGCTGCTTACAATTAAAAATGACTAGCAACAGGCTGGCACTTAGTACAATAAGCACGACCTGCAACCCTGGAGATACAGGCCACGCATTCTTCCGGTGCCCATAGCAACTACATTAATTGGAAATGGAACATAGAGCATTTAGCAGGGAATCGGCCTCTGTTCATAGATCATTTAGGTGGGAAAAAACAAAATTTTGATATTTTGGCACTTAGCTCAATTAGCTATGCCACTCTTCAAGTAATGATATTAAACAAAGTAGATTAGAAATAAGTAATAAATTTGATCAAAATAAGCTGGAAATCAATGCTAAACTAGAAGATTTTAATATTAAACTTGAACAGAATAATGTTAAATTGGATAAAATAGACGATGATTTAAAACAAAGCAAGTTAGACTTAAGACAAGATAATTTAAACTTAAAAGAAGCAATGTGTAAAAAATTTGAAGAAATTAGGGTTGAAATAAAATCAGATTATGTAAAATTAGAACAGAATCTTAAGATGGAAATTAATGTAATGGAAACTAATAATAAAGTAGAAATTGAAGTGAGCTATTGTGAGAAAAAAGTAGAATTTGAACAGATTAATAGTGTAGAAGGTGTTTTGGTAGAAAATATTAATAATTTAGATAACAATTTAAATCAAGCAATAGCTGAAATTGAAATTAACAGTTTTAATGAAATAAATAACATGTCAAATGATTTGATAATAATAGAGGATAATTGTGTAAATGACTGTGTTCAAGAAATTTCTAAAATAATGAATAATGGGTTAGGTAACAAGGTAAATCTAGAAATAACAAGTAATGTTGAAGTGAATAAGTTTGGTGGGGTTGGAATAGGTATAAGTAATTTGAAAAACAAGATAAAAACAAATAATATTACGATAAAGGAATCAGCTGTTTATTTTAAAAAACAAGTGTGTCATAAGAATGTAGAGTTTAAAAATTATGTAATGACAAAATTTAAGAGTATCTTTCAAATCCAAGAACAGATAACTAAAAGTTTTTGTGAAATGAGTAGCTTTGAAAATAAATATGAAAACGTAGGTATTAAAGAAGTATTTGTGATGATGTATGGAAATGGTGGGGTTAGTATTCCTAAGCAAACAGATGTTGAAATTAGGTCAGTAGATTTTAAGATGTTTGAGAGAAAGAGAAATGCAGTTATGTTTGTAAGGGAGAAAGAGAGAGGTGTTTTGTCAGTACTCCGAGACAATAACAAAGGGCGATCTTTTGTTAGGAAAGGGTCTGTTATGATGACTAGGCTAGACAAACTGTCCGTGTGGACTGAAGTATTTAACATTAAAAGTGTGTTAAAAAATTCAATCATGTACTTTAAAATTTTTCACCAATCTGGGAACCATCGTAAAAAATGTATAATTTATAATTGAGTTATAATCAATTGAAATTTGGAACGACTGATAATAATGTAAAGACATTTTTATAAATAAACGGACTTGATTTTGAAAAATAATTAATAGAATAAGAATTTTGTTAATAAATAAGTTTAAGTTTGATAATAAATAATTAAGAGTTATGAATATTAATAATTTGTGTGTACTGATAAATTTTGTAAGCTAAGACAGAAATATAGAAAATAATTATAAGCCAAGCGTAAAATATTAAGAGTTTAGTTTAAGAAAGGTTTCAGTATTTGTTAAAGTAAAGACGCTGGATTATAGCAGTAAACAACTTTATATGTTTATTAAGATCTTAATATTTAGAAAACGTGACGAAAACAGATTAGCTAGATGAGAGGATCATTGGAGCTGCAAGATTGTTAGTAAATAACTCTGTATGTTTATAAAAGGAATAAATAATTATGAAACGTGACATAGATAAGATAGTTAGTTCGAAGCAAGGATTCAGAGTAGTGTTGAAGAAATAATATTTAATATTAAGTAGGTGGATTCAATGTTGAATATTCAATAATGACGAGAGAAATAGAATCTAGTTGGAGCTAAAAGGTTCACTTCTTATCAGTAGTAAACAGATAAAGAATTGCGTCTCTATATACAAAGGGAAATTGGTTATTCCTTAGTCAGGTATAAGTTCTTTGCATGACATTGAGACGAGATACAGCGTGTTACGAAAGTGCTGTTCTGAAAATAAAAAACTTTTGACTTATAATTCAAAGTTAACTAGCGTTTTCAAAATAAAAATTACTTAAATAAAGGATGATTGGCTTTAAATAAGGTAAACAAGAACAAAAGTAGATTACTTAAATAACTTTAATAGAATTAAAAGTAAATTTCTAAGTAAAGAACTTAGAATAAGTTTTAAAAAATAAAATTTCTTTTTGAATTTGAATAATAACATCTAGAAAGGATTACATAAACAGAAAATCGACGATGCTAGTAATAAGATTGGTAAAATAAACATTATTTGAACTTCGGATGATACGATTTGAATGAAATTTTTTATGAATTTTAAAATTTTCTTCGTGTAGATGCATTTAAGGAGTACATGAACAATTGGGAGGAGGTAGGAGTTTATGTAGTAATAATAGAATGTTTTATTCGCAAGAATAAGGTATTCTGAGACTGCATGGAGGGCGTGTTGTGAAATAGGGATGTGTTCTGGGCTTTATCTTGAATTTAGTAGAGATATTGCATTCAACCAGTGCACATTTTCAACGTCACAACATGTTACTCTGTGTAAGAGTCTAAAGAGCAATTAGAAGTATGCACGGTATAAAGTAGATGGTTAGAAGAACCTATGTAGGAGAGGTTAGGAAGAAAAATGCATAAAATAAACATAAAATTCATAAAAAATCAAATAAAAAAGGTATAAATAAAAAACAAAATAAAAACGGAACGTTGGAGGGTTTTATTAATCGACGTTCGGCAGGGCTTCATCATCAGTACAGAGGAGTATTATTCAATTACTGTAACGATGATGAACCCCGGTCGAGTTTTGAAAAATAAAATAAAAAATATACAAAAAACAAAAAACAAAAAATTGTCATACAACTCATGTAAATGAAATATAGTTAAAATTTTGACAATTTTGAGAAGTTTAAAGAACAAAGAGTTCTTATTTTGTGTTGAGAAATACAGAAGTTTAGTAGAAGAAGTTCAAGAGAGAACCTAAAGTTCTTGATTATATTATAAAATATAAAGTTTGGTAGGCGAACTGTCTTTAGAGGCAGGATGTAGCTATGTTCGAGAAGTGATATGATCAAGGCCTAAGATATCATTTCTAGAAGGTAGTGATTTAGAGTTAATTGGAAAACTTATCAAAAAATCCAACGTAGTTGTTTAAAGTTCTGTCACATGTAATTTTGGGCAAAAAACATAAACAATGACTTATGTTTGTAAGTGTCATAAACTTTCATAGGATATAGGAAAAGTTTTTTTTTTGTTTGGGTCTATTCTAACAAGTAGAAACAGATGTTGAGGGAAGTTGTCAAGGGACAATAGGACAATGCTTACATGGTGAAAGGAGGGGGTTTGTTAAGAAACAAAGCCTAGAAATAAACAGGACGTGACAGGAAGGGAGTTTTTATTTGAAATGAAACGAAAAGTTTTATAAAATTGTAAAAATGTTGATTAGCTGATTAGAATAGGTAATTAGATATTAAATTGTAAAACGATAAGTTGTATGTTTGATGTTTTAAACATTAAGAATTATTTAATAATAAAATGATAAAAATTTGTTAGTTTTAAGTGATTTATGATTTGAGAATATGAAGAATAATTGGTTAAAGTTGGAGAATTTATGTGAGTTTTGCCAAGACAGATAATAATAAAGTTTTTAAGTTTTTTTGATGTTAAATAATGAATGAGGGAGGTTAAGTTTTTGTTTTTTAAAGGAAGGAGTAATAAATTAAAAATAATAAGAGAGATTTTGATGAGATTTATAAATGAAATAAATAATTAACGATTTTTTAATAAATAATGTTTGAATTTAAAACAATAGATGATTGTGAGAAGTTATTTGATAAAGGTGTCTAAGGATTTTGATGAAATACAGTGTTAGCTGGGAAACAATGTAAAATTTATTAATTTTTGAAGTTTTTGTATACAAGTTATAGATGATTAAGGAGATTTTGATGAAGTAATTTAAATGAGAGCATTTTTGAGTTTTTTATATGAAGATGATGACTTTACAGAATTGTTGAGTAAAGTGGTATTTAAAATGAAGTTGTTCTGTTAAGAAACTTTTATAAAAAGAGTAGTTAGGTTGCATTAATGGTAAATTTTAGTTTTTAAGAGGTTTTTTGAATACTACGGTGAAATAAAGGAAATATGCGACGATTTTAATGAAATAAAGGAAATATGCGACGATTTTAATGAAATAAAGGAAATATGCGACGATTTTAATGAAACAAGAGGAGATTTAAGGAATTCTACGAAATACGGCGATTATTATGATTTTAAAAGGAAGCTACGTTGAGATAAAGAGATAAATGAATGATAAAGAGGTTTTTTGAGGATTAATGCAACTTTGATTATTAAAATATGAAAGATAAGATGGAAATAATTTTAAGATAGGATACTGAGAGACAATACAATTGTAAAGAGGTAATTTTGAAATAAATAGATGAGTTTTGTAAGTAATTTTATTTTTTTTAATAATGATGTTATATTTTTGAATTTTAGTTGAAGAGAGGAGTTTTTTAGTAATTGTAAAGTCAGTAGTTTAAATGTAATCCCAGCTAAGCAAAGAGTAATTAGGAATTTAAGTTGAAGTAAATAATAAGGTAAAGATTATAAAATTGAAAAGTTTAAAGTAAATTGAAGTAATAATGAGTAAAAAGTAAATAATTTTGTAAAGGTGTTAAATAATAATGAGTAGTTTAAATTTTAATTGTATTAAGTTGAAGGAATTATTCAGATGAATATTTAGAGTCAAAGGTAGATTTCTATAAAGGATGTAGAAATGTCGTCTTGGCAAAGAGGATGAGACGAGAAAAAGTATATAGACGGCTGTCTGGGAGATAAGATTTTGATTGACAGGATCCGGTCAACAAAAAATGTTGATGGGAAAGTTTCAGTCAACTGCTGTTGAAAAATAAAGCGGATGTAGGGTTTTCTTTATGTAAATAGAGATAAGGTTTAGTGCTAATGGACTTTATTATTTTAATATTTATGAGTTATGATGACTCAAACAAATTGAGATAGTAAAATAGGATTTTAATAAATAGATTTTTTAGTTTTTATAAGAAAAGAGAATCTTTCTTAATTTTAAGTATACTAGTGATACTTATTTTTCATGAAGTCCTTAGCTTCTGAAATGAAATGTCTTGAACATCCATTAATATTTTTTTTCAATTTGAAATTTATATATATAAAAGCTTTGTATTACAATACCTGTATTGAAATACAAACCTTGTGGGGTTTTGTGACAGTGTGAAAAGTCAGATTTTAATATAGACTCATTTAAAAGACGCGGTGAAGCCAAAGAGATAAGAGATTCAAATAATAAAATAAATTTAGTAACGTCATTAATAAAAGAAAAATGGATTTTCAAGACAACAGTATGAATAACCATGTTTAATTTTAATATAATTCAGTTTTATTGTTATAATATGTAAATTATTTGTGTTTTACGAAAGTGTGGTAAAATGTGGGAACAGTAACCGGAAGGAACGCTTTCGGAAGTAAGAATTTGCCTCATGGCAACGGCAGTCTAAGTCCAGCGTTAGGAGTGACAGGTTGTGTTCTAAAAAGTTGAAGTCCAGAGCTTGGAAGGACAAGATGTGTTTTGTAGAGTTGAGTAAGAAATTCAGAGACTTTCGTGGAAAGAAAGGACATAGTGTGATGTAATAATTTGATATGTAGTAAAATAAAAAAATGTGAAGAATTTAATCGTTGGTCGATTAAGAGTGAGAGTGTGTTAAAACTCTGTTTGAACAGTTAAATTGGTTAGACGTGTTCACGCGAATAGACAATAAACAATTAGCGTTTGTCATAGCAATGCGGTCGGAAAATGAACAGTTACAAATTGTAGAATGGACTAATGTGTAAACAGATTTCTTTTTATAAACATTCGTGAGGTGCAAATACAACTTCGCCACGGACACAACGACGGCATTTTTAGGACGCTGCAGGAACATCATTGAATTATGTACAATGACTATGGTCTGGTAACTAGTGTTAAATAACACATTACATTTACTCTGTTATTGTATAGAAATTTACAATGTTTAATATCTTAATTTTTATTATATAAATTTGATATATAAAGGATAGCAATTTCTTTTTATGTAAAGAAGAAATAAATGTCTGATGACATATTTAACCTTATTAAAGGAATTTCAATTTGTTTTTATTCATAAAATCAATTTTAGTTGCAACTTAGAGTCAATTTTAAATTCAAAGAATAAAAGATCAGTTCTCCCTCTGAGAAGATAAAAAGTAATTCAACTAAGATGATAGCTATAGTTGTTTTCATGATATATGTCTCTATAACAAATGCTAATGTATAAAAACTTACTTGTCTTTAATAAATGTTTTCTTTGTAACATTTCAGACAAAGTGTTCTCATTAAAAAACCAAAATCCACTGTAAGTACACTGTAAAAAGAACTTGCGACCCCAGAGATTTTTTTTTTTTTCTTTTAAATATTTAAATTCATTTTTTTTTCTTTTTCTAAATTGGTATGCTAAAGCAAACCTGGCGCCCTAAAGTCGAGCAAATTAATAATTGAATTCAATATTAATAAAAAATAAGTACTCTTCAAGTACGACAAAGGCTCATTTTTAAATTGTTACAAATGTCGCTCAACGTGTGGCATTTTTAATGAACAAAAGTAACTTTCATATTAATCTTCAAATCAGACCCTTCATTTTTAAATTGTTACAGTACATCTATTCATTCCAGTCGTCAAGGAAGGTGGTTACCCATCTTCGCATTGGTTATTATATAATAATTACACATGGATTTCTGATAGAACGTGGTAATCCACCAAAATGCCATTCTGTCGAGGTATTTCTAATGATTAGGCACATCTTAATAGATTGAATTATTCTGAGAGGTGTGTGTAAGACATTTGTTTTATCCAATTCGATTCAAGTGATGTTGGGAGACAATGCTGAGAACCTTGATTGAGTATTGTCCTTTTTGTATAGCTTGACTATTTTTGGTTAAGTTAGCAATATTTAGATTCAATTATTGCAGGGCCTCTTTACTGTCCTTTAATATTCTATTTTGTTGTCTATTGAAATTCATCATTGTTAACTTATTGCAGGGGACTTTTAAGCACTGTAATATTTTATATTGTTCTTTATTGAATTTGATCGTAGTTTATCACTGTTAACTTGTTGCAGACCTCCTTCACACCGTGATAACATGTTATGTTGTTGTTTAAATTTTATGTTATTGTTTTTAATTCTATTAGTTAGTTTTATATTGTGGAGAATTTTATCCTGGGGGGGGGGATGATGACCATGATAGTTTTTCATCTTAAAAAAAGAAGCATTTACAGTTGGCCAAACTGACATTATTTCCTCTATTCTTCACAATCAGGTGGGGTTCTCTGTAATCACCCTATATTCAGAATTGTTATCCTATAATGAAATGAAATACTTAAATGTATTAAAATAATTATAACTAATAATATTGTAAAATTAGAATATTATCATCCAATAAGTAAGTTCATATTACAATTTTTTTAATAAAAGTAAAATAAAAATAGACTTACCATGCATGTTCGAGTTTTGAAGATAACATTAAAACCTGAGCACACTGGATCATGCGTAAGCAAGCTCAATGAAAACCATTCTTGCTGACCTTCAAAGCTAAACTTCAAATACAGTACATGTTTATGAAAAGCAAAATTCAAAATTCAACACCTGAGATTTGTTTACTTGCAAATCTTAACATACTGATCACTCCATAAGCCAGGCTTAGTACTGGTTTTACTTAATCTTTTTGTTCCTGAGTCGTACTTATCATGCTGTAGTTGTTAAAAAATTAGAGTTAATTTAGTGTTAATAGCAGGGATGGAGTTATTTTTATTTGCGTTCCTGGGTAATAGTAACCAATTTTAGGAATAATTTCTATTTCTTTATCACAGATATTAAAATAAATAAACTATTTCAAAGCTTCTCAAATTAATTACAGTTTATAATTAAATAATTTTATGTTTAAATGATTTCCAAGTGTGAAAACCCAGTAAAAATTACAAAAACGCAAGAAATCATAATACCGCGTACTTATAAAATTATTAATTGTGAATAGTAAGAATTCACATAAAATAAAGCCGCACACAGAAAGTGTAAAATAATTGCAAGGAAAATAACTATATAATTGCAGAAACAATATGTTTTATAGGTTAGAAGTCTTTCTAACCTTCTGGCTCGAAGTTCTTGCTGTTTTTTTTGTTATTGATAAATTTACTAATCATATTTTATGATTATGAAGAATACAGTTCATTGTTATGCCTAAAATGTATTAACAATATTTTATATAATAGATTATTATCATTAGTTTTAAAATGTTTGTCCCCTTTTTGCTATCACCTACTCACGACTATTGAGTCTGTGGCGGTCAGCTGGACCGAATAGCAAAAATGTTGGATAGACCGGATGTTGAGAGTAAATCAGTGCATTTGCAAGCAAAATTCAAAGTTGTGATAACTAAATATCAATAGCATTTCAAAGTATATTTAAACTTGTGTCAAAGAATTTATAGGTCTGACAAGGTTTTTGGCGGTGCATCTCCAAATTCTGTATCAGATTAATATGTGAAGTAGTCATCTTCCAGGAGCGCAATAATAAAAGTGCCTAGGGTAACAAAGACCGCCCGAAGTGAATTGAATTGTGTTGTAAATTAACAGTTTTATGTACTATATTCAAGGATTCAAATTAATATTATTTATACCACAACCCCAGTCGAATAGTCGTGAGTCAACTATATTAAAAAAAATCTTAATTTTTAATTACTTTAATTTTACACTATGTTTAACCGATTAAAAAAAAAGTTTGTTTTAACAAATTCATTATATTAATTTTGTGAGATTTTTCAATGTTTCTATTTTTTAGTCTTCCTTGAAGGGTAAGGGTGGATCATGTTTAAAAAATATTTTTCATCGAGTATAAGTAACAAATCTATAACCTTATGCAATCAATTAAATATATTGTTTTCACTAATATTGGCTAATCTCCAGATAAAACACTGATAACCATTTTAAAATTTTTGTAAAAATTTCATTAAAAAAATATGAAATTCTCAAATATTTTTAACAAAAATGAACTTATCAATTTGCTGACAAACCTTCAGAAAGGAAAGGTAATATTATTATTTTTAAAATTAGTAAACATATAGAAATCTTACAGATTATAGTGTGAAAGTAAAACAGTGACTGGAAGCAAAATTATAAATTTCTTTAAATTGAATACAGGAGAACTTATATTTGAATAGCTAATAATTTATCTCAAAATTAATTTAAAACAAAAATATATCAAAATATACTTTAAGGACATTTTAATAAACACTCATTACTATATTGACATATTTTATTTTTATTTGATAAGGTTTATTGTCTATTGGTAAACAACTAATGATGCATTACAAATTTTAAAATATTTATACACGTTTACAATTAATCTACGTATGTATAGTTTGTTATTTACAAGAGAAAAAAAAAATGGTAAATGAAAACTGATATCATTCAAAACAAAAATAAAGTTGATTTATAATATATTTATGTACTTATTACAACACATTGAATACATATCAATGTAGATATCAAGAATGGGGCATTGTAGGTTACAATATTATTGTTCAAAATTTTTCTTAAATAACGGAATTGATTTTATTCTTTAATTCAGTACTTTGCATAAATACAAAATACGACACAAGGTGTTAATGATATATTGCTGTGAAGGGAAAAATATAATGGTGTAAATTTATTTGTTTAAATTAAAACAGCAACTATATTCATTACTCTTTGTATAAGTTGTGTTACTAGAATTGTCGGACTGAAATAGAAAACTATAGGTTAAACTGTACATTAAATCTAGAAATTATATTTTTGTAATGAAATTAGTTATATAGAGTATGTATATTTTGGGAATGTTTTGTATTACCCAACGCCAACTTATATTTGAAGTTTTTTTTGAAGAAAATTTGCTTTGAGATTTTGTACTAGCTACTGTAAAAAGACCCCTTAAAAGAAACAAAAATCAAAGCATAAGTTATATGTACATGCTGTCATGAAACAGAATTAATTTCTAAAGTTCTAATTTAATCTTAAAAAAAGTTTAAACTAAAAAGTTAAGTATGAATTGAAACAATAAATTTTTGTTCTCTTTTAAGCTATAATGTATTACTAAACTGGTTAAAAAATAAACAATTTTTTTTTTACTAAAGCTAGCAAGAACCGTTACAAATAGTAATGTTTATACTAAATTTAGATAAAACTGTTTAGGGCAAGAAATATGAAAATTTGGCTAAAATGTCAGGTTAAAATTAATGTTTGTATCAATTTAGTTAAAATGAGATACAAATTATGACTACTACATACATGTGTGTATAAATGTAAATGTTCTGCCAAAAAGTGTTCTGTGGTTCAAAATCAAGGTTTGGTACAAAGTCTTATACATGATGACAGCTGTAATAACTATATTTAAAAATTGGATTTTTTTTGAAATCTCGGACCATTGGAAATTAAATAAAGGAAGTAGCTTAGGACTCTACAATTTAAATTATATTTGGGGAGGTCTTCAAAATTGTCAATAGTAGGATTTTCACACCTTTACGTTCACAGGTACCTGTTAATATGTTTACAGGACGGAGAAAAAGAGGAAAAACATTGTGATAATTTTCCGTTATATATCCTTAATGTACAATGTATTAATCAGTCAGCTAAGATTCCAATGTTAAACCACACACTACAAATAGCAAACTCTACTTACTATCACTGTTTCACTAGACTCTTGGCATAAACTTTAAATGTAAGGCCTTTTAAGACACTCCAAAACTAATCATACACTTTATATATGGCTGTACTGTATATTATATTGTTAGTACAAAACCTCTTCATACGCTAAGCAAACTAAACTTAAGACTATTTACAATATAAAGTCATATTAAGTTAAATGTATTGCACTTATATTTAATGAGACAAGTAAAACCTTAATTCCAAATCATCCATTCAGTTCAATCAAATTAAATTCCAATTTTGAATCTACCTTTTCTTAAATCCTTGTATAGTATATAATTTTTCCAAAAGGCCAACAAATTTTGTTGTAAATATCTATTTAAATAATGAATATGTACAAAATTTAAGTAAATTGATTTTGTATAAGTAAAGACTATACACGTATAATTACAAGATTCAAAATATTAAGATTTTTGTGCACTGCCCTGCAAAATAAATTGTGCAGCATTTGTGCTTTTTTGAGCCATTAGTTATACAAAATCTAATATCAGAGGATATGATCCTATGTAGTATTTTATACATTACTTTTAATATGTAGTTTTAATTTAAACATAGTTATTATGCAAATTTCCATCAAACTTGACATGAGTTTCTTTTAAAGTAAAAAGTAGATTAAAACTGTTATCCCTAATTGAAGTATTCGACTTTCCAACCCACTTTCACTCCATTACCATTTTTTGGAGACATTGTAATTTATTTTTAATTTTGGGTGTGGGTTTATCAGAAAGTTTGTCCATTTATTAAACAAAGATTTACAATATAAAATTGTTTGGTTCTTTTGGAAAAACACCTGAATACATGGTTTTCAGAAAGGGACAGGGAAAATTTTGAAGAATTTGATTCCTGTTTTTGTTGTTATTTGTCTGTGAGATTTTGTTGATTCAATTAAACTGTGAGATTCCATCTTTTGAAGCCAAAATCTTTATAATTTTAAGAGACAGTTTCATTGTTTAACATCATTCACCATGTAGGCTCCTTGGGACTGGGAAATTTCATGCTACTTAAAATTGTATTTTACTATTTCAAATATATTGTATTATTAGAAATCCACAACATATCTCAACAGAAAAAAAAAGTTGACATTTTGTTGTTAAAAACTGAAATACCGGTACAAGCGATCTAAGTTATTACAATAAATAATTCTGAACATGTATTATTATTTCTTAAATCTTATTGACATTCTCTAAATTAACATAAAAACAATATTAATGTTAAAATAGAATACGTTAATAATTTTTTTAATAATTTATTATGCAATAATTGAGACATATATTAAGTTTAGTCCACACTAGGAAGCAATTTATACAAATATTTCTGGTGGATTGATGTGAGATATGCATTACATAAAACACACACAAATTAGATAGTGATAAGAAAAAAACAATATAAAATGATGAATAGAGTATTTTCTTGAATTACCAAAAATTAGTTTTATGCTGATATTCCACATACTTGAATCTATGGGAAATTTTAAAGGCAGATTTTAAAGGTACTAAATCATTGGGTTTTCATTTAAACTACTTATGTTTTTATAAATTGTAAATACAAATGAAAATATTTACATACTGTATGAATAGAATATATAAATTTCTAATCACTTTAGTAAATTTTGGTGTCAAATGAATTTTAGGAAATCTAAATTTTAAATCAATTTTTTAGAATTGTCTGATATATGTGTTTAATATATCTAATTTGTTTATTTAAAACGTGTAGAACCCAATAAAATATTGGATTTTGGAAACAGGTCTTGGGGAAAATATATGGTGCATATTTACAGATTTTAAGATTGTTTTTACTATTTCAGACTGAAATTAATCAGTGCTATGATTTTTGTTTTTAGATAAATATATTGTACATAATCTAACAATTTAATCTTTGCATACTAAAGCAAATTTTGATTCAAGTAATGACACTATATAGTGAGGACTAAACTTTACAATTGTATTAATATAACAAAACAAACCATTACTTAATATTTCAGAAGACACTTACCTTACAAGCCATAGTTAGGTTAAAGGCAGTATATACTATTTAAAATATAGCTATATTAAAATGACAATACAATATTTTTTTTTTTAGACACACTGTATATAGTTAGCCAAATGTAAAATAATAATAATAATAAAAACAAAAATAGGATTCTTATATTTTTGAAAATTAGAATAACTTGGCTGAAATCCTGAAAAACCCAATTTATGGTATTTTTATTCGTTGTAAAAATCATAGATTTGGAGATTGGCTAAATATATTTATAATAAATTTAATTGTTGACTATAATTATTAGGAAATTCTTTGAATCATTATCAACCAATCATGCTGTTTATAAACATGCATACAATACAATACAACTCTACATCATGCACAATTTAACAGTATAATTGATAGAACATAATCAAGGATTTAATTAAATTATAAATAATGAAATCAATTCAGGTAAATATTGTTTAAAGGAAATATTACTAACCAAATGTATAAATTAGAATGAGTTAAATTTGTGGAAAGTGCAGATATCAAATGAAACAAAACACACAAAATACTTTAGTATCAAACGTTTCAAAAACCATGTCATTATCACTAGTAAAGCTGAAATATTGTACCATTGATATTAAAGTGTTTCTTTCATTTGGTAAATGTACTGTATGTACTTAATAAAATTGTTGTGAAAATAACAATTTTCTTGTTAAATATTCAGTTAATATTTGGTTTGTTTTGTAAATACAGAAGAATGAGGGATGATGTTTAACATGTGATTGGATAGAATAGCCAACCAACAAGCCCCAATATAATTTCTAAAAACAACACAGTTTATATATACAGGTTTTATTTACAAGAGAGAATTGAATAAAATAACATTAATGTTTACAGCTTTTAGAATTGTATTTAGTTGCAAAAGAATAATAAAATCTACCCAAACATTGTCGATACTCACAACAGAGTTGCTACAGCTATTAAATTTTGAAATTCCCTGACTCTCTTCTTAAAATTTAAATTGATTATAAACAAAATATAATAGATTTGCTCAAAATCAATTATTACTTGTTGCAAAGATTTAGATATCGATATAATCCTAGAATTTCCGTGATTATTTGCAGAATTCCCTAACATTCCTTTGAGCAACTAAATCCCAGCCTGTAGCAGCCATTGCATAAACTTTCAAAATTTTACCTAAATTTTTGGAGTTTTAACTAGCAAAAATAATGCTCTAAATACACAAAAATAAAAATAATTTTTAATTATCAATCTTATTTTATGAAAACATAACTTCATTAAAATCTAATGGAATAGATAAAAAAAAGATAATTTTTTCAGCTTGGTTCAATGTAGGGACCTTAACTTATTTCTAGAACTTACATTTTGTTGTTGCTATAATTAAAAAGAAGTAAATTGTGAAAGGGGAATGAAGGAGCTGATACATTGGTCAAAAAAGGAACTTTAACTTACTTTGGAAACTCACTATCAGCTAAGAGATTTATAAAGAAAAAGAAACAACAAATATAAAAAAACTTACTACACAAAAACTCAACAGTGATCTGAGATAGGACAGACTTGTTAGACAAATAAAGATAAATCATATGAAGAGTTGCAGAGTTTGATTAGCGGCCCTTCTGAACAAGATTGATGTCCTTGACTCAAACTTGTGTACTCTGTGTAAAGAGGAGAACACCGTGATGGACAAAGGCCATCTATTGATCTGTCCAAGACTAGATAAGTATTGCTAGAGAGAACAAAATATGACCAAACTATACTTGGGATGCCTAAGAGCTGATGAGTTCCGATATTTTTCTTTCTTAAAAGACTTTTCATAAATGAATGAACTCATAAAACCATGACCAAATCGTCTTTTGGTGTCTTGTTTTAAATTAATAACATATTTACAAAGTAGAGAACATGTTTCAAGGAAATCATAATGTGGGCTGTCCCCCCCCCCACTATTACCTACCATGAATAACTAAATTATCTTGATGATCAGACATACCTAATTTTTTGCCTTGACATTTTATAATATTTGTGACACATTAATTTGAGATATGATAATGTCTTCATGAAAATGTGTGACAAAATAAATTCATCCAGTCAAACTGATTGTAAGAACATGCTGTTATAAATTATATATAAAACAGAAACCCTTAATAATTAGGATTATGCCTAAAACTATTACAAAACAATATTATTATAAGCAATGAGATTTTAGTGTTGAAATTACTATGTATGCTTTATAGTAATAAAATTAACTATATAAATAAATAAATAAAATTGTATCAAATTAAATTATAAATCATACTAGGAATAAAATTGATTTATGTATTTTTCTGAAAATAATTTTCCAATTTTAAATATTCTTATGGTTTTATTTATTGTCTGATTGATTACAATAAAACTGCAAATATGCATGTGTGTGTGTGTAAAAGACAGTTTTAATAATAAAGTGATATTTTTTTTTCATTTCAACTGTTTTCAAAAATGAATTAGAAGATAAACGCATTTGATCCTTTTTGGATATTAAATATAAGGTTGCATAATATTTTGAGTAAAAAAGTTGTGTATACAATTTTCTGAATTGTTTGCATGTGTATGCTCCTGTAATTGAAATATTTTTTTTGACACTGAAAAATGTACAAGTGCAAAACTTGATTGAGTTGCAATGATTAAAGTAAATGTCATGTTTTACTCATTGATTCTCTCCATCTCTTTTATATATATATTTTAATATGTATTCCATTGACCTCTCACAATGTGAGGTATGAAATTTTACAATACAGTAGAACCTCTGTTAACCGGTCCTCGGATTAACCGGCCTATATCAAAGTGTACTAGTTGGATGAGAGTTTCCGAAAATAAATTGTAATTGAAACACCAAAGCGGCGGCGAGTCAAACGACTTTGCCGATAGCGGTATCCCATTGTCGGCGGCGTAAAAACACCGCAGAACCAAAGCAGCGGCGAATCAAACGACTTTGTCGATAGTGGTATCCCATTGTCGGCGGCATAAAAACACCGCGGCATTGGCACCCGTCGGTATAGCAGACATACACAGACAAAAACGTTTGATGGGCCACTTTTTTCCACGAATCATTATGGAAAATATAACATTTCTTTTCAGTTTTCTTCTTGTCTTTGACTGGTTATGATCTACGTACAGTATATACAGTAAATAAAAATTTGCGAGTTACGAAAACAGAAGCGTGTGTTGGTTTCGTTTGAGACGCGGTTAAATGTGTCAAAAGACTTGACAGAGGGGAATCTGTCAAAAAGCTTTATAGGGTTTAATTTTTTCATGTTTGATGTATAATATACATAACATAATATATACGATACATTTATGTACATTAAAATGAGTTGCAATAACATCTTAATTGCATAATTCTTAGTGCTACCTGATTAAATAAGCTTTCTTTGAACGAAAACCGATTTTTCACGGGAACCTCGGATTAACTGGCCAAACGGGCAACCGGCCCGGGTGTCAGTCCCGACTAGACCGGTTAAGAGGGGTTCTACTGTATTTGAAAAAATTATTATATATTAAAAAAAGCACCTAGGCTTGCTTTGCTTGTGCCAAAAACATGTACTCACTTTTTTATTAAAATCAAGTTTTTAATGTCGACCAAGGTACATTTTTGTTTTTTAGTGTATAAGTCTTGAACTGTAATATTTTTGTATTTGGGATTTTGCTTGGTTTTGGGTTATTAATCTTTGCATTTCACTTAAGTTTGAATGAATCGATAAATTTGCATTTTGAGAAATTAAGTAAAAGCCCCATTTTTTGTTTCTTACCGATAATTCGCAAACCGGTATTTTTGTAGAGATGTGGTGACCAATATGATTTTTATGGGTCTTTAGAGGGAACACTTGAACAAAATTTGACCAAAATCATTAAGAGCTGATTTTGAGAAAATTGTAATATATTATTTTTTTATGGACACTGACTCCAAACTCTGACATAAAAAAAAAAAAAAAATTAAAGTCTTGAGATTTGGCCAAAATATGCCCACAATACCAAATTTGATTAAAATTGGCCCTAGAAAATTCGACAGACAAAAATCATTCCCACAACTACTTTTTGCACTCAGAGGACCTCCAAACGGATAAATCCGCAAAAAGCCTTGGTCTTTTTAACCTATCACATAAAAAACCTGTGTATATTAAAATGCATATAAAAATATTTTATCTATTACACACACACACATACAGTATTCGTTGTTTTATTGAAAATCAAATTAGCAAAAACTAATAAATGTTGATCTAACGTCACTGATATTTCATACTGGCCAAATTTAAGTAAACTTTAAAAATTGAATTTATTAAGTTCTAATTATTTTATAAAAATAATCAAACTTTTCTATGGATTAGCCCTTAAAATATTAACAATACTTTGACTTCTCTCTCTATTTTTTAATGAACTTAAAATTGTAGTTCACTTTGGAATGATTTTTATTTAGAATATAAAGAACTTACACATACTGTAATAAAAGGTACATGTTATAGATTAAAACTAAGATTAAGTCAGAGGTTGAACGACGGACTAGGGTTGCTTCTTGTCCACAAAGAACGACACTTTACTAGGCAGGAACCAGCAGTTTACACCTGTGTAGCACAAAGCATCACAACACTACACACACACACACACGCACAATCATTAAGCATTAATGTCAATTTCACTGCTTTATATTTTCTATTAAACTTTTGTTATTGACATAACTAAATTTCTTGCCAATAAAGGTGGTTACTTTCATATTTAAAATGAAATTGAAAATAAGACTCCATAAAAATCACTACTGCAGTTAACATAAGAAAATAATTTTCCAACTAACAGTAACTTTACAATAAACTGAAAATGTAGTTGCTGTAAACAGTCACTCTGGTAAGGTACCAATGTAGACAAACAATTACAGAAAAAGAAACAATGTCAGATATTTATTTTCCCTGGAAAAAAAAAAAAAAATTATGTCGGAAAAGAGCGTTTATCAAAAACTAAAATGCGGGAATTTGAAAAAGAATAAAAATTGTTGATGACAACTCACCTATAGAATGTAAATAGTAGAGCTCAAGAATATTTGTTAAGTTTTATATGATACTGTATGTTGCTGATCTGGGCAAGCAACATTAGCAGAGAATCTAAATTTTATTTTTACAGCCCTCAGGGGCTCACTTATAGAGAGTATGGGTGTGGCAATTCCAAACTACATTTTAGCTGGATCAAATCCTTGTTTCAGCTAGTATTGGGTTAGATACTTCCCTTTCATCTTTCCTATCAGGTCTTTCTTGTTCTCTTCCAATTCTGTTGTTATTAGAGCATTCGAGGGCTGGAGTCTTTATTTTATGGTTTTTCCTTCTTTTTGTTATAAGGGGATGATGATCGAAAGGTTTTTCGTCTTTAAACAACAAGAGATTATATTTTACAACTTTGTAAACTTGAACAGTAATCATGAACTTTTATTGAGATGGTAAATAAAATGGGAAGACTGTACTAAGATCTGGAAACTACAAACAGATATTTGGGTAGATTCAACAATTATAGGTCTACAGGAAGAAGAACAAAAAGGTAACTTCAAAATATTTGAATACATCTATGTAATGTAGATAAAAACAATAATTTAAAATGTTACAGTTCATGCTACTATTTCCATTGCATTTATTTAAAAAGGAAGGGCTCGATTGATTTTAATATCCATGATAGCTAAAACTTAAGTTTTATTGAATCATTAGCCGCTTCCTTAACTTGAATTTTTAATTTTTTTTTATTTTTCATATTTAAAAGACTGTTTTGAAACATCTTGTTATAGATTACAAGATGAGGAAACGTCCTACACAGACATAAAAGATAAGTTAATATTTATAATAAATGGGAGGATGTATTCACTAAATATAATAAACAAAAACAAAACCTTTACGAAACACATGGAAATATAAAGCAGTGAAAACTAACAATTTTTTTAAAATAATTAAACCACTAACTACAAATAAATGCTATAATTAAGCTATATAAGAATAAACTACAAGCAACAAATAATGAACATGCATAATCAAAGCATGCTGACAATATATATATATATACAACAATTGTACAACAGATACACTAGCCTAAGAACTTTGAAAACAGCCTGCGTGTAAACATTACTCTTGCACATTAATAAAATAAACATATGATAAGGCCAGTGATGATAGGCCTCTATTAGATGTAACTTTTTTGAATTGTCAGTTTCAAAATAAGCCTATTTGATTTATTTTACCAAATTCATTAGGACGTAAACCTATAATAGCTAGGTGTCATAATATAAGGGCAATCATAACATTTAAAACCATTTGATGCAAGTTAATTTTTCTAACGCCGTAGACAAGTAGATAGCAGTAAAAATTACAGGTGAAAATATGATAATTAAAAAATGTATCAAGAAAATTGATTGTTGTTAAACTAATCAATGTAAGAATTATTCAGTATTAACACAATTTTAGTGTTTTTTTAAGTAGACAAAATTGGATTTTAAGTATTGAAAACAAAATTCATAAGTCTTAATATATCCAATACTTTGAATATTCATAACTCACTATACAAATTCAATAAATAGCTAAAACATGATTAGAAACCATAGTTTGTAAAATTTACTAAAAAAAATGTGTTCAAATTAAAATATTTTCTATTTTTATAGAATTATATACAATAAGATGTGTGGTGTGTAGTTGTAAAAAAACAGCAGGCTTGAGTGCAATGATTTTTCAGATATAAATGTTTATAATTTCATATAGTAACTAAAACAATTAATTAAGTAAGGGAGGCCTCAAGGATGGAATTTATAGTTGTATGTTTATTGTTTATGCAGTCGTTTTCAAAGTTTATAAACAATGGTTTATTTAAATAATTTGTAAATAATAATTTTTAAAAAGTAACACAGTATTATAAAATATAAACTATAACAATTTGGTTAGTAGAGTGCATTTGTTGTGTCACTATTTACAACAGTGATGATATACTATTATAAAAAGGTGAGTGGATGTTCTGGTTCATTTAAAATATCCTCTTGATTACTTTTAAAATAGTATTATAGTTTACATAAATTATGTATGATTAGGTATTAGTTCAAATTTGTAACCTGTAAAATTAGTTGAAAAGAGAGCAGTTATTTTTAAATACATTATTATTTTTTAAATAAATACAGTAAGCTCGCAAATATCCAGACCAGTGTGGGGGTCAGTCTCACCAGATAACAAAAAAAGCAAGATATGCTGGATATTAGGGGTAAATCATTTCCTTGACAATCAATAAATTTGTGATGACTAAACATCAGTTATAGCAATTCATAGCATATTTGAATTTGTACAATTTCATAAAACAATTAATATTATTTTGACCTAAAAATGAAAGGAAATAACAATAAAATAACAAAAATATTTATAAAATTTTAGTACTTATTTAAAGAATTAAACAAAGATTACATATTGGAGAAGATATTTCTTGAATTTGTCACTTTTATTTAACAAATAGTTATACAATTATATAAATGATAATAAATTAAAATGAAAAGACAAGATTAAATACTGAACCATGAATAAACAACCAATCACGTTAGATATCTCCTGTTAACTGATTATTGTAATAATAGAATCATAATTTTCTTGTAGATGTGAAAAAAGTTACGTGAATTGCTAACAATGCTCTCTTGTCAATAAACCAATTCCAAAACCAAGTGCCTGTAATTACAGTACTTGGGGTATAAATAAAAACTATGCAGAACTCGTGTACTGTGGGTATTGGCATACAAATTAATATTATTTACACCACAGCCTGGAAAGATAGTATGGAGGATCAGATAATCGAGAGGCAGATAATGGCGAGTCTACTGTATAGCATTTAAATAATATAATTACGTTTTATATTTCCGTTTATCAATAGCTTTGACAATGATCTATGCCAAATATAAAGCACAACCAGTGCAGACTAATTACAATCCTAATTAATCTATTTTAATAACAGGAAGAGACTGAAATTTTCTTTATAAATATCATTTTAATACATTTAGTAGTTAGCAAATGAGACTTGGACAGACAGATTTAGGATTCAAAATTAGGAACTCATTATCTTTTACTTTTTTTTCCCCCCCTTTTTTTTTTCAAGTTATTAATATTATTTATATCCAATTTTCTATCACTTTAGGGACATTTTCTATCCAGTTTTAATATTACTGTCAATACAAAATTTGTAAACACTTTCATTTCTGCATTTATTATTTTAATTGATGAGAAAATAAAGAAAAAAAAAAAAACAAACATAACACTACATATTTCAGAAATAATTGCTTTTTGGTAAAAATAGCAAAATTTGATATTAACTGTAAAGAAAAAAAGCGGCCGATACTTAGATTTTCAACTTACACGTTGAACAAAAAGACAAAGTCAAGCGGAGACAATACATGATACAAATGGACAATATGAATCTTAAATATTTTAAACAAACTTCATCAAGCAGGTAGGAAGGAAAGGTAAAATAAACAAAACACAAAATAAATTAAAGCAATGTGCTTGTATTTAACTACATGCAAATGCAGAGCATTTGTCTCTGTGGGTTATTGGATAAGGTATGTTCAAGCAGGTTCAAGCAACAATTCAACAAAAACAAGCTCTTATTGGTTGATTATTCTTTTTATTTTAAACATCGAATTGTATAATATGCGCTCAACATCTTTTCCTTTTTTTACAATTTATATTTTATTTGTTAAAATTGTAATACAGAACAGAAATGTTGGCGTTTCCTTCGTATAATTTGCCTGTGATGACAGAAAAATAATGATCAGTATAAAAAGGCATAAATAGAGAATAGTGTATAAAATAAAAAATCAATTAAAAAGACAAACAACGAATGCAATACCAACATTAATGTTGCATTATCCATAGTAAAAGTTGTACCCCAAAACCAATCCCATTGAATATTTTAATTTTGTTTTAAGTCGGAAAAGAAAACAGCAACTGCGCAGCCTTTAACGGTAATGGTGAAAACAATTTGAGACAAAATACTCTTGTACAATGAATTGATCCAAATTGTTTGCACCATCACGCGAAGTTAAGACCGTTGGATATTCTTACTGTACTAAAACTCGGAAGAGTCAATTATCCACTATGATACATCGTTATATTATAAGGCATAGTATTTATCTAAGTTTTTTTTTCCACAATCAAAAACCTTTTTCACTTACTATGCGTCCAGGCCATTGAATTTATCAAACGTCACACAAAACTTAAAGTTCATTTTGGCAACCACAGAAAGAAAAATATACTTCTGTATAAAAAAAAAAACGCACACAATGCAATCAAAATAATTGTCTGCAAAACGAAGAGGATGTCCTGTAACCTCTTCGTAACAAACGCACACACCTCCTCGTCCAGCAGGGTTGAGGGAACTCCCAGAACCTAACTTCAATTATCTTGAATGTGTCAGATTTTAACATAATTTGTACATACTGAAATAATTTCAGTTTCTAATAATACTGCTCTAACATTTTGACTACTGCTATAAAAATTACAAAAAAGTAAAACAATATTTTATAAAATTAGTATGAAATTTTCGATTATGTTTTGTGTTATATTTTGACTTTGGTTTAAGTTAATTTATTTGATTTAGTTAACATTCCTCATAGAATGTTTTCGTTAAATGCAAAACTAACATTTTTCTAGGGTTAACTAAACAATTTCTAATTTTACATCTTGTTATAAGATTCATGATTAATACAACAAAATCTACTATGAAAACAAAGTAGTAATTGTTCCCTGACCTGACATTTCGGCCTACGATCGCTTCAATTCAACATCATTATGTTACGTTTTCACGGCCTATATACAAAACTAAAGTTTAAAGGGAGTTCCCTCACAGAGGGGAATTAAAAGGGAGGCAGGGCTTTTAAAGCGGGCCGTAGATGATGAGCAGGAAGAAAACGGCCCACATGACAAAGATCCAATGAACTGTCTCAAGGGGATTCTTACCGTCGGTGATCTTACGAGCAGTAAACTTGAGGGTTTCGTCGAGGAGTACAACAGGGATTGAGAACTTCATCACAGTAAGCCATTCTTCAACGGTCAAAGGACAGACTTGGAACACCGTCTAGACACATACATAAAAGGAAAACCTTAATTACATTATACATACAACTTTTTTTAAAACAATCTGTAAAATCATTCCAAATATAATTAACCTATATTCTATTATTATTTATAAAAATATTAAAAAATCAGTAATTTTAATTAGGAGCATCTAGTTATAACATAATTAATATAACACTCTACATAAATAGGGAGTTTTTTATCATCACTCAAAATAACTCTCTAACTGGTTTTAGACACATTTTGTATCAATGAATTCTGTTCCTGTAGTGCTAAATGGCACAAAATCTTCCTAAGATTCATCCTACTGCAATAAGTTATATACCGTTGTAAAGCTAATGTTCCAAACATGCATATTCGTGTAACCAAAATACCATAAAACATCTTAAATAATATTTCATTAATTGGTTAAATTTTTGCAAATCGATAAAGCTATTGTAACCATATTTTAGTGAAGATTCATGCCCTAAATAAATATGACGATTCAACGGTGGTCATGATTAATTATAATATTATCAAGTTTATTTGAGAACCGCTATTTTCTTTTGCATGCAGTTTCACGGAGAGTTTTTATCATAATTTGACCTGATAAGACATTTTCTTTGTCTTTAGGAGCTAGCAAAATTGTGTCTTGGTTTTATGGTAGGTACTTTTCAATTTTGAGCAATATATGAAGAAAAACATTTGCTGATATGGCGCACAAATGGCAGACATCATAAAATCCTATTTTTTCCAATGACTTGGATCCTTAAAATGGATATATCGACGGAAATATTAAATTGATTTTTTTGCCATCCTTATACTTTTTATCTTTTATATGAGATAGTTGTTGACATCCACTATAGTAGATGAGAGTATAACATTTCAATATAACACAAAATTAAGGAGTGCTTAGATTATGTTATAATAATTTAGCTTTATAGATATAGAGTAAAATAGTTAATTAATTAAATAAACATTGAGTTATCTTCAATCTCATTAGTTGTTTTATAAATTCAAATTAATGAATTTCTAAAATAGTTTTAATTAATTGAAAGATATATGACAATATTAACTCACCGATAAAATTTCAACGTAGAGGATGACAAAGTGAAGTGTAAAGGATAAAGCCATTGAACCAATGAGCCACAGATTACACCATGGAGGCATTGTGATGAGGGACTGGTTTTCTGACAAGCTGCAACATATGGTTAATTTTAATACTATGTTATCATTAATTCACAAACATACATATTAACATATCAACAGTCAATTATCTACAACTGCATAAATAAAACTAAACTTAGAACCTGAGCAATCAAGTTTACCCTTAGTTGTTAACAAAGACTTAGGTTCTAGCCTTATGATTTATGTTCCTTAGGACTTCCTTAAAAGACTCTAAGAAACACTTAACTGTTTCTTATACTAAGGTATCTTTGAAATCACATTTTATGAACACTCCTTAATATTTTTCTTTCCTTTACAAAGTGATCCTTTATAAAGGAGCAATTAAAAGCACTATGTCATAAATATAAATTACATCACCAATAAGAACCAATGAAAGTTCAGTAATCACCACTGCTGATGGTTCGTTAAATAATAAGCAGTTGTCATTTGCCATTCGATAATCACTGATGGGCCAGGCTAGTAAGTTTTTATTTATTTTTATTTGTTTGGCGATGAATTCAAAATCACAAGGAGAAAGATGAAAAGAGAGGACAAGGATCTCCGTATTTTATCATCTAGAAAATTTGTTGTTAAATAATAAAACATGAACTGAGAAGGAAAAAAAGATGAATGGTCAAATTACATTTTGCTATAATTGTGTATCATATAATATTAATTTCAATAATTTTTTTTCCCACACTATATTATTTAATGTTGTCTACAATATCTCTATTTTCTGCTACATTTATATCATGGAGCTTTAAACAATCCGTTTACTTTATTTCCGACATTTTATTAAAATAAACAAGAGCATATACTAATGGATAAATATGGTATCAAAACATTTATTAACCTATAATATTGTACACATTTGATCTTCATTGTAAAAAATTAAACGTCTTTTCGACATCACTTGGGTATCTTCTCTTTACTCATGGTAACATCTTATTTACGTATATAAAAAATGTTAATAAATCGTTTTGATCTTCCATCATTTTTACAATATTTAATAACAAACTAGACCTACCGTTCAACATTGAACAATATGATTAAGGGAGTAGCACTTGACCCACCTTAACGAAAAATAACAGATTAAATTGCTAAGGAATTCCTTAGCAATTTCTCTTCCTTAATAAAGGAAATAGTAAAAATATGAACATAAAACTAGTGATCATTAAGGAGACCTTAGGAAGCAGCATAAGGAAACATTAACCTAAGGAACGTTCAAAAATACATGTCTTAATTTTTTTTAAATTACTCACTAAACAAAATATATATGGTAAGTTTGGTAATCACAAAAAATTTTGACCCCCGTTTTTTTGACTGATCTCATTTCATAGCCTCAGGAAACCTAAAAGGGAATTTCAAAGTCTGTCAGCTGTACTTAAATAAGATAACACCGACAAAAATTAAGATAGGAATATGAAATTTGGTATACGATACTATAGTGTGCTCATATTGTATTTCAGGAAAAATTTAATTAAAAATATAAAAATGACAAATATCAATATGACAGTTCATTGTTCATATCTTGCATGTAATTCAACTTGTATCACATTAAATTAGATAAAAATTTACAAACTTCAATTCTGCATGTAATAGTACTACTCCCACCTCTCAATGACAATTAGCAACATTATTGTTAAAAATGTAATTTGAACCTTGATCTCTCCAAAAATGTGATATTTGTATAATAAAGAGATCTGACAGGATCGAGTGTAGCGAAGGCTTTCTTTAAATATGTACAGTTTCGAGGCCTGCGAGGGCCAAGACATTGACATGAACAAAGGTAGTGGAGGCTGTTTTATGCAGATCTATGAGGCCTAGAGCCTTGTTAACATCAAGAAAGTAGTGATATACACAATTATGAGGTTCAGAAAACCTGTGTAACAACTGGTTATAAATTAACTTACCCTATAATATGTGCGAGTATATTGGGCAAGACTCCTTAATCTCCCAATATAATTTAACATTTTCAACAAGGTCCAAGAGTCCAACTTTTGTCTTACATTGTATGATGGGCCTGGGTAAGTGCCATATAGCTCCCATCAAATTGTTTATCTTGTAGTTATAATTACTTGATAACTAAGAGTTGAGGTATACTCTTGAAACATTGTTTATTGTTTTTACACAGATGTGATGGTAATTAGCTAAGAAAACAATATTACTGATAAAAACATTGTGTATTGTGTAAGAAATAAAGTTCACCTGTTCATTGCGTTCAACATTTCAATAGTAACAAGTACAGACAAAGCCATGGTCATCGGATGAGGATCTGTGAATATTTTGCAGTCAACACCCTTGAACTCATCTCCTCCAGCAATGCAAGATAAGTGGTGAGTCTATAAAATGTCAACAAATGATATAACATTAAGAAAACAAAAACACATGTTTGATTCCATATAATGTTTAACCCCATGGGTTTTAGGGAATCCATAGATTAGTATAATTTATTCATTCATGGTATATATAGTACTAGTTGGAATTAAAACTTATAATAGAGATACTCCCTTTACTTCTACTTTCCAGGCAAGTTTTTACCTAATCTGAATCCACTACCTAATGTTAATATTAGTAAGAAATTTAAAAAATGAAGTGAATAATATATTTTTTGAATAATACATCTTTTAAATTCTAAAGAAAACATATTCCTCAATAAATTCAAAATCAAGAGGTAAAAGAGAGAAAAGATTTTATACTACTTACAAGTAGCTCTAGATTTTATTTTAAATTTAAATAAAATATGAAGAAAACGTACCCGAAACCAATAAAATAAATCACATAACTGATAAAATTATACTAATTAATTAATTTTAATAAAGAGACTATCATCATAAATTTGTATTGCAACAATTACTAGAAAATTTTTTCAATAAATTGTTAACCTCCATTATTCAATGACTAAAAAATAAATGCATATAATAAAAGTGTTTCTTTAGCAAACTTTTGTGATTATTTAAGGAAGATTTTACAACACACTTACCAATTGCCAGTATGATAATGAAGGTCCAATAGGGCTGTACATAAACCACCAAGCAGCAGCGCCTACGGTAGCAGCACCTACATATCCACCAATAGCAAGGTACCGGAAGAACAACCAGCCAGAAATCAAACTTTCATCAGCTTTACGTGGGGGCTAAATGAACAAATAAGATATTTGTTGAAATACAGATAAAATATGAATTTTTGTGAACACACTTATTCGTTGTATCTTTGCTGTTTTGAATATTTTGCCTTCTATATGCATCCAGTCATTTGTTTACAATTATAAATTAATTAAATTGCATATAGCCTAGGGCTTTTTAGATTATTTAAGTTATATTAGAGCAAGTATTAAAAATTGATATGATATCCGCCACATAGAATCAATCTTAAACCATATTGTCGAGATTTACCTTATCCATGATGTCAAGATCTGGAGGATTGAAACCTAGAGCAGTGGCAGGAAGACCATCAGTTACCAAGTTGACCCACAACAGTTGTACTGGAATGAGAGCTTCAGGGAGACCCAAGGCAGCAGTCAAGAAAATACTAACACACCATCAAATAAATTACTAAGTGGTACAAAAACATTGCACAAACTTTCTCACACAGTAATTCACAATCAAAATATTAACTAAATAAAACTATTTGTCGTAAAATAAAAAGTATCAAAAATAAAATTAATAATAATAAAATAACATATAAAAATGAACATTGGACACCATCTTTAAAAACATTTAAATAGGACCTAAACTTACTTCAATTACACTTGTCTTTAACACGTTCACTGCGGCAAACGCCAATCGGCGTTTAAGAGTGCTACGTCATCTGCTACAAACGCCATTTCGCGTTCGCGCTCTTTTAGTACTCCCGCCATTTCGTAGTCCCGCACGTCAGTGCCAGTCAGTCAGAGGGAATCAATGCGTGTGTACGGTTGTTGTTTATAGGTTAAGCTGTCTACTAGTGCTCCTCGTTTTTAATTTTATTGTTTCAAAAAATATCACAAATAAACTTTTTTTTGAACTCTTGTACAGTAGTCATTGTATATATATTTTTCTAATGGTTTTACTGTTGAATAAAAGGTAAGCAAACCTAAAATAGATATTTTTCTTTATTTTCCTGATAAAAAAGTGTTTTATCATTAAACATGGATAATATACTATATAACGCCATTTGGCGTTTCCCGCATGTTTTGTGAAAAACTACGTCATGTGCTATAAACGCCATTTGGCGTTTATCATTTTTTTAATTATATTCACTGCAAATTCACTTTTAAATGATTAAATATACATTCAACAAATATAAAAAATACTTATTTAATCAAAAAAAGAAAGAAAAAATTTCAGCATACACCATAGACCTACACTTTTTTCTAGCAGTGAACGTGTTAATAACAGCTTCGTGGTAGATTATTATTGTCTATCAATAACTCACAAACCACATTTTAGGAAAGATGGCAAATGGTATGTTTTGTTTGGGTCCTTAAAAACTATACTTTGACAAAATTGACAAGAGACATTTTTTAAAAAAATTGGAATTTTGTTTGTCATTTTCTTTTGCCGGCTACCCCCAAATTTTGAATTATACAAAAATAGGGGGGAAAACATCCCAAGCTATGACCAAAATCTGTCAACATACCAAATTGTATTATAATTGGTCCAAGCATTTGAGCTGTAAAACACTACACATACAGACGTCATTTCAAAAACCGTTTTTTGGACTCAGGCGATCACAAAACTTATATATTCGCAAAAAACTGGACATCAATT
Organism: Aphrophora alni; assembly: GCA_963513935.1. Taxonomy (NCBI): domain Eukaryota; kingdom Metazoa; phylum Arthropoda; class Insecta; order Hemiptera; family Aphrophoridae; genus Aphrophora; species Aphrophora alni. Next base: position 39,350,044 of record OY740772.1, on the reverse strand, counting down.
TTTTGACTCATCAAAAGTAAAAACTAATACGGCTAGAGTTGATTAAACAAGTTCTCTACATATAAAGTGAGATGATCATTTCTTTCCAAAAGGCCTATATAATATTTTTAGATGTAAACTAATAGATTTGAGGTAATAGTGTAACATACATAAACTAAAACCTTGCCAGCTGATATGAGATTTCATATATTTGCTAATCCTAATTTATAATTTTCAGTTTCTAAATTTGAAAACCCAGGTTCTGATATATATCATTTTTGTTTTGTTTTTTGTAGTATATACTTCTTTATTGTCCATTGTAAAAAGATGAGCATGTTATATTTACATAAAGAATTAATACTAACATTAATAGATATGTTGGTTTAACTAATTTTACATAAGATGAAATAATGCAAAAGTATGAGCAAAATTTTAAATTAACATAATTTTAAAATCGTACAACCAAACGATTTTGGTGGTTACCAAACTTGATTAAATAATTCTTACTTGTTTTCATTTATGTACCAAATGTGGACAAATGTAAACATTGTGTGTGCTATAGAGTTTAAACATAAAAAAAAAATAATAAAAAAAAATCTTTGGCAAATTGGTCTGATGATCCTTATTATAGGATTGATGCGCAACACACGAAATCCTGTTAAAGAATCTTGTCACAAAAGCAACAGCTTGATTGATTTTAAAAATATGTCAGTTAATCAACTAAAGTTATCAACTTCAAGATATCCTATGAAAAATGTACAAGATCCTTTGTGAGATTAATTTTTTTATGGTATCTTTTACTGTACCTGACGACTTCACCAATGTTGGAAGAAATGAGATAACGGATAAACTGTTTCATATTGTTATAGATGGCTCTGCCTTCTTCAACAGCTGCGACAATGGATGAGAAGTTATCATCAGCTAACACCATCTCAGACGCAGATTTAGCGACAGCAGTTCCTGAACCCATGGCAATTCCAATTTCAGCTTTCTTCAGAGCAGGGGCATCATTCACACCATCACCAGTCTGGAATGTTAAGAAAACAATTGTATTATCACTTTTGATTGTTAAAGTAATATAGAAAATTTGACTAAAATCTGCATGAAATTGAAGTTATTTTAAAAACTGGATTGCTGAAAAATGAGAGGAATATAGGAGGTTTATATATAACGAATGAGATAAATGAAGCTAAAAATTAAAACAATCCTGGTAGTTGTTCAGAGCTAGGGAACCTCAGGTTTGGCAAACCTGTACTCACTGCCAATGAGCCCTTGACAGGGAATAATACAAAAGACTGAAGGTTTGTTATTTTAATTAAAAAAGTAATTTAACAAATTAAAACAAAACAATTATTTATTATCGATGGTAGTTGTTCAAGTCATGGAAATTCGTCATTTAAATTAAGCCTAATCACTAACGTTGACTTCAGATTTTTTAACGTGATTCAAAATGTTGAATAAACAGTATGTAAAACCCACTGTATTTTTGAGTCTTTCTCTTCACTGTATATGGAATTGTTACTGTCAAATTGAATTTTCGTAAGTAATGTACACGATGGGTGTCAAGTAGTTGATTGATCATCACAAACAAACAATGAACGGCTGCAGCTTTCATTTTTCTTGACCTCTATATTTAATTAAAGTAGGGATGAATACCTGGACAGAATTATGACTAGAGATGAGGCATGGGTTAGATTTGTAAACGTTGAAACCAAGGAACAATCCAAACAATGTGAACATCCCTGGTCCCCAAACAAATCAAGAAAATTCAAACAAACACTGCCTAACTGGAAACTTTTTTACCAGCCGCCATATTAACATAGACTTGGCACCAAGTGATTACTACCTCTTTATGAAGATGAAAGCCTGGCTTTCTACTCAACATTTTGAAACAACTGAACATCTGATAAATGCATGGGCGTCATCACCAGTTCATTATTGGGGGGGGGGGACATATGCCGGGGGTCTGGGGGTGTGGAATTTAAAAAAAATTAAACTTCTCAAAACATCGTTTTTATGCATTTGTAACAGAAATGTAATGTTAAAAACCCTAGTAAAGACAAAGCCCGATGTTTACCTTTTAAGGTTTTAAGTAAATCATTAGTTTTTAACAAAAATATTTTTACATCTCAAATATTGGAGGGGACGCGTCCCCCCCCCCGGCGATGACACCCATGGATAAATGTTATTAATTTCTGGCCGAGTTCATTGACAAGGGAATACAGGCTCCCCGTCAAGGTAAAAACAAGTGTCTAAATTTATTAAATAACTATGTCATAAAATAATGTAGATGTGTATGTAACTTGTGTATATATTAAAATTAGTATATTTAGTTTCATTTACTGGCTAAACAAAAGTTAATTTTTGAACAGTTTTCGTATATTGTTAACATTAATTAAATTTGTAAAGTGAATGGAATCTAAAGTTAAATTTGTATGACTATAAGGACTCATTCACTGAAATGAGCAGAGCAGAGTGTCAAGTGCTTTACATGAGTATATTAAGTGAAAACATTTTTCAAAATTCATTTTTTTTTTACCTGTTAGAACCAAATCATTAATACAAAAGAAGCTAATAAAATAGAAGAGCTTCTAGGCCTACCAAAGTACGAAAAAAGATGAGTACGAATTATTGATATTTAAAGATGAATAATGGATGAACAATTGTTATGCCAGCTATTAAACCATTTGGTTTCAGCATAGAAAAAGCATAGCTACTCAGTATACAGATGCAACAGCATTAAACTTAATGTTGTTAATAAGCATTGAAAATACTAACCATGGCAGAGATTTCATTCATGCTTTGTAAATATTCAACAATCTTAGACTTGTGAGCAGGCTCTACACGTGAGAATAACCTTGCTCTAGCGCAAGCAGATTTCTGTTCTGATGTTGAGAGGTCATCAAACTCACGACCAGAGTATGATTTGCCAGTTGTGTCTTCTTCCTCTGTGAATACACCAATACGCCTGCAGATAGCTTCAGCAGTAGACTGTACATACAACAAACACAGGTAATTTAGTTTATGATATTTCAATGAATACACATTAGTATTAAATAATTAACATAGTGGCAAGCTATGCAAAACACTAGAAAAGAGTGTAAGCTTATGGCTTTAGCCTTACAACACAAATATGATATGTCAAAAAGTAAAATTATAAAATGGCAACAAGATTTTACTGTAGAAATTATCCAATAATTTCAAAAGTTATAGTGTAAAAATAAATGGATTTGCAGAAAAGGTTCACTATTTTCTGAAGTAAATAAATTTGTTGATATAGGATAACATAAAAACTCAGTTTGTTATCATTTACTCAATTAAACCAGCTGTAAATCTGTTTCTTTGTTGGAGTGAAAAACATACATATATATTATATAAATCAAAACGAAGATCCAAGACACCAGATATTTATTCATTTATAAAAAACACCCAGATTTTTAGAAAAAATTACAATATTTGGGGCTGTGTAAATTATTACATAACTTGCTTTGGTAATAATTGGTCAATCATATTATACAAGCAAAATTCCCACCAGGAATTCCTACTTATTTGAATTTTGAAGTCTAGAATGTGATTTAAACAAATCTATTTGGATGACATTACTATCAGGTAAATACTTTTTTTTTGAAAACAAACAAACAAAAAACATTAAAATCTCTTCAGTTGGAGGTACTAATTGACTTGACAACTAACATTGATACTTATTTTTTTACATTATACCTAATGTAATAACATGTTAGAAGAGATAAAAAAATAATAAACTAGTAAAAATAATGTTTAATCACCTTATTATCTCCAGTGATGACAATGACACGGATACCAGCAGCACGGCACCTTTGGATTGAATCAAATACTTCCTTACGAGGAGGGTCCAACATACCTACAACTCCAACAAATGTAAGGTTAACTTCATACTGGTAGAACTTGTTGGAATCAGCAAGATCCATATCATCAGGCTTAGCTGGGTTATCAGCTGTAGCAAGAGCCAAACACCGGAGAGTATCACGTCCAGTACCATACTGTCCAGTCAACTCCAGAATACGCTTCTTCAAGACACTGGTCAAAGGTACCTGTAGAACAAACAAAAAAGAATATAAGTAACTTACCAGAAGTTAAAAAAAGATACCTAACATTTTACAACATGAAAAAATAAATTTAATCTCACAAAGTTGGAACACGGATAAAATTCAAAACTCTCCTAATTTTAGAAGTAACCTCACAACTTAATATGAATCAAAACTTCAGGCCTACTTTTTTTTAATTTTTGTACGTATTGTTAACTTTTATACATTGTAGATTTATAAGGGCAGGAGAATAGAAAAATGGCCAAATGTATAGAAAAAAATAACACCAAACACCACTAACTCAGCTTGAACCAATGAACCTAGCAAGGTTAGGAAGGAGACCAAACTTGTGAGTTATACGTGTTGCTGGTTATTAAAATTGAACAAAAATGTATTTTGTATATTATTTTATATACTTGTGGTGTGTGTGTGTGTGTGTGTGTGTTATTTTTAATATTAATATGAAAAAGAACTCGAATTTTCAATTCAATTACAGACTAGTGAATTGTTGAATTTTTTATTTTAAGAAAGGCCCAAAACACTGACAATTTGGTATGTAGAATTAAGGTTAGCTAAAAAATTGCTTAATTAGAAATTTTGAAGAAAAAAAACTAGGGTATCTTAAGGTCAGTTTCATAAATATGATCAAAATAAATGGGCCAAATACAACCAAATAATTGGGTTTATTTTTAAAGCTAGCTTAATTTGGATTTAAAATTTGTTTTTCAGTGAACCAAAATACCAAGTCATTTTAAATTAAAATGATCCAAAAACGTAATAATGCAGTAAAGATTATCCAAGTTTTATAAGATGGTATTTTGGGGGAAATAAGTCTATAAAAAATGGTATATATATATTTTTAATCAAACTAGTGGTTAGTTTAAGCGTACCTTAGTAGTTCCAACACGAGCATGAGTACACCTATCCAATACACCTTCAGGTGCTCCTTTAACAAACAGTTTAGGTCCAGTTCCAAGTTTGGATGCCTTCTGAGGTACACAGTATGAAGACATGGATTTACGATCTCTTGAGAATTCCAGAGTGAATTCTTTCTTCCACTTGGTTTCAATATCTTGTCTGACAACAATGGCAGATGCTCTCCTGTCCAATCCAGTCTTTGGTACACTGAAGGGGTTCATTTTCTCAGCCAATACAATTAAAGCAGTTTCAGTGGCTTCACCAACCTATTGCATAAAAACAATTATAATATACTGTTGTAAATATGCAATATGTAAACAATTCAAAGTTAATAGAAATTATATAGGACTAGTGAGTTGAAATAATACTGTAGGCTACAAAGTAGAAAAACGACGTTGATGGTGAGTATTTGAATAGATTTGAAGAATAGTGAGGATGGACATACTCCAAAAACAGTTAGTAGTTTAACAAAGGCAAATAAGGGATATTGAAATTTGAAAATATTCGTACTACTTGGGTTCTTTCTGAATCAAATTGCTACTGTTCTAATTATATATATATATATGGATTTTAATAAATTTCTAATTTTTTTTTAAATTTCACATACAGTTACATACAGTACATAATATGTTAAATTACCTTCTCAAAAGCCTGTTTGAACTCGTTGAAATCAATAGCTGAGTCATTGCACATGATACAGATGGTTCCCAATTCATGGAGAGTTTCAAAGTCAGATCCCTTTACCTTCTGTCCCTTCAAGAACACTTCACCAATAGGCTCGTATGTTGATCCAGTAATTTCAAATTCCAAGAAAGAGCTGTCATTTCCTTCAACCTTGTCAAATACGAACATTCTGTGACAGAGAAAAACAATTGCACAAATCAATCAACTGTATAAAAAAAAAATATCCATAGATAAAAACAACTTTCTAACAAGAAACAAATCTCAATCCGCAAAGTGAGGTTTTAGTATAATTTATAACATTTTATACAGCTAAGAAATGCCTGTCATGCTTCACCACAGACAAAACATAATCTCTAAATGAACTATAAATGTTACAAATAGGAATGCATACATAATCCGTAATATTGTAAACTAAACCACCCTAAGGAGCTCACTTATAAATAGGAAGAGTGTAGAAATCCCAAGAGTCTATCTCAATCTTCACTATTTTCATGTATCTTTGGTTAGATCCTTCTTTTGCATCTTTTTTAACGAGTCTCTTTTGACCAACTTTGTTCTCTTCTGACCCGAATGCTGGAGTATTTATGGGCCAGTGCTCTTTACTTTATGTCTTTTTAAAATTTTTTTTTTTTATAAGGCAATTTTGTCCGAGGTTTTTTGCACATGAAAAAAACTTAACTGTTTAAGGATCTACAAAACTCTTTGCTTTAATACACGTTTGTGAAATCCCGTTTTAGCTCATCACTGATCAGTCAGACATATTCATTTTGCATTGTTTGTTCAACAAACACTTGGATCAATTTTTGTGATCCTTTAACCTTTTGATGAGCATCGAAGTTTCAAAACGTCACGCAGTGTTATTACCGCTTGGAGCATCGCCGTTTAAAAACCTCATAGAGTTTTCCTTCAGTTAGCATCAACGTTTTTAAACGTTCTATTTAATATATTATGTCCTATGATGTGCTGCTATCAATGCGTTATTTTCCATAACTTTTTAATCTGGCAATACTCCACACAGTCTGACAACAATGCACTTTTTTGTTTCCATTTTTTGCTCGTTTTTTGTGCAGGTAACGGAAACTGCACGGCACACAGTCTTACAACAGTCGGTTCTGAATCATGCATTTTGTCTTTTCGTAGTATGTTATTGTAATTGTGTTTGTATTGCAGTGAGTTGTAACTAACCTGAAAGTATATATTAGTGATTTTAGTAATTTTTGTAATTTTATAATATATTTTGTAAGTAACTTTTTCCAAATTGTAAGTTTGTGTTTTTGATAAATTATGGCTAGGCCTAGGCCGGCGTTTGGTATATCTGACAGAGAAATAGGTGAACTTATAACAGAAAATGAATCTGATTACACATATAGTGATAGTGAAACAAGTGAAGATGAGTTTGAACTCCTGGAAAATGAACAAATAAATACAATTTCTGAGGACATATGCCTAAAATTTTCTTGGTCTCAAAATGCAAACTTTCAACCTGTGTTACCACATTTCAATGACAGTAAATCAGGAATTGCCAGTGTTGATTTACCAGATGACCCATCAGAAAGTGATTGTTTTAAAATATTTTTTGACAATGACTTAGTTCAACATAGAAGAAACAAATCGCTATCATAGGTATGTAACTGAAAATTTTGAAATAGCAGAAAACTCAAAACTAAAAATGTGGACTCCAACTATTGTGTCTGAAATGTATAGTTTTTTTGCATGTCTTATGTTGATGTCATTTACAGTGAAAAATCGTGTCAAAGAGTATGGGTCAACCGAACCTTTACTTTCTACCCCTGCATTTCCAAAAATCTTTTCTCAAAATCGGTTTCTATTATTACTAAGATTACTACTTTTTTTTTTAATAATAAAGATAGTCAGAATCAAACTAAATTATTCAAGTTAGATGTTATAATCCAATCAATAAGGAAAAAAATGAAAAATGTTTTTTATCCCTACAAAAAAGTTTGTATTGATGAAAGTGTTGTAGTTTGGAAAGGCAGGCTAGGTTTCAAACAATACCTCCCTAAAAAACGGCATCGATTTGGAATAAAACTTTTTGTTCTATGTGATTGTGAAACTGGTTATATTGTAGACTTTCTTGTGTACACTGGATAATCAGAAACAAATAACGTTAGTAGTTTTGGTGTTTCTGGGGATGTAGTACTAGAGCTTTTACAACCATACATGGGAAATGGACATGTATTGTACACTGATAATTGGTATATGAGTCCAAATTTATTTCAATTTCTACAAATAAAATTGGGGCTTATGTAACAGTCAATCCAAAAAGAAAAGCCCACATTTCCAAAAGTTATGAAAGGAAATTGTTCAACGTCAAACACAAAAATTTTACTTGCGGAAAAATGGCACGATAAGAGAGATGTTCATATGCTTTCAACAGTGCATTCACATAAAATGGTCGAAGTTAAAAAACGTTACTACAAAGGGGAAGTTATTGTAAAGCCTGAAAGTGTTTTGGACTATAACGAAAACATGGGTTTGGTTGACAAGTCTGATATGCTTCTTTCTTACTCTGACTCTGCTAGAAAGACAGTGAAGTGGTACAAGAAACTTTTTTCTTCATATAATGGACATGTGCCTACTGAATGCATTTGCCTTGTACCAAATGAAAACAGCTAAGAAACCTAAATTTCCTGATTTCAAATTTGGTGTAGTGCGACAACTTTTAGAAGAATTTTCAACTGAAAGGATCGTTGCAAAACCTGGAAGGAAATCTTTATTGCCAACTGAAAATCCTCTTCGACTTACTGGACGACACTTCATTTCTCCAATTCCTCCAACAGAAAAAAAGCAAGACCACAAAGAAGATGTTATGTGTGTGCAAATACCAGCAAACGCCCACATAAGAGACGTGACACTACATGGCAATGTAAAGACTGTGACGTTGGTTTGTGTGTGCATCCGTGTTTTGAACAATACCATACTAAAAACATGTTTTAGAACTAATAAAATTTATGTTTAGAATTAGATTTCAATAAGTTTATATTACTATGGTATTTTGATGTTAATAATTTTGTCTTATGTTTATATCTAAAACGTTTTGTTTATCATATGTTTAAGAATAGAAAACTAGTATTGCTGACCTAACCTAACCAAAATTTCTTATTTTTTTTAAAAACATAAACAAAATAAAATTTTACAATTTATTACTTATTTTACAGTTTAAAAAAATATGTTTTAACCATTAATAAAAAAAATAAATCTTGTCCCTGGGGCAAGAAATTTGAAAAAAAATGTTGCTCATCAAAGGGTTAATTCTCCTTTTGGGGTGTCAATATACTTTCTATAGCAACTAATATATTTCAATATATCATGTCTTAGAATGGGTTTACCTGCTGACAGACATCTGGTTAGTTGTGAGTGTGCCAGTCTTATCAGAACAGATAACTGAAGTACAACCCAAAGTTTCGACTGAGGGCAATGACCTGACAATAGCATTCTTCTTGGCCATTCTTCTGGTGCCTAAAGCCAGACAAGTTGTGATGACAGCTGGTAGACCTTCAGGAATAGCAGCTACAGCCAGAGCTACAGCAATCTTGAAATAGTACACGGCTCCCTGCACATAAAAGAAAACATAGTGTTACTAAACAATGCATACTAAAGAATAAGGAAAACCAAAATACTCAAATCACAAAAAAGAAAACAATCACTAAGACTGATTTAATAGTCCAGTTATGTTTATTTTCAAATATAATTCATCATCCTCAAAAGGGTTACAGCTAAACTGATGGAGACTAAAAATAAACCTAAAGATAATTGCTAACACGTCTTGCCTAAGGTAGATGACCCGGGGATGTGGAAAGGTCAATGCTCACTCCAACCTTATGGACTACCTTTACAACTAGAAATCGTATAAAAAATGCTCACTCCAACCTTATGGACTACCTTTACAACTAGAAATCGTATAAAAAATATAAAATAAGACTAACAAATAAACTTTATCAACTTATACTCTACAAATATAAAATAAAACAACAAAATAAATTTTACAAGAATGAAACTTAAAATAATAAAATAATCTTAAGACACAAAAGAATTATTTTTATTTTTTGTTAATTATTAGATTTCAATATGAGCCACGAGTTAAGGCATCAAATTTATAAATTACATCAAATGATTTATTAATTACCTTTAACTTACAATAGTATTTCCTCAGCCTTAAACTATTCTACTGCAAAATCTATTTTGTATAAATAAATGATTGTGTTTATTTCACATTAAAGAATTGTTTGTAACACTTTCATAGGATGCCATCAATGTAAAATTATAAACAAAACTGTTTATAAACTTAATTACGAATTGCAGTGTTTCGTAAAAAACTGAACTTATAATAAGAATCTGTAGCAAAAAGTCTGTTATCATTATTTTTAATTTATATAAGTGTATTAACCAACTTAAGATATAATGTGCTAAGGGTCTGTACAAGTTCAGTAAAGATGCTGTGACATCACACACTTTTTCACATGGAAAAGGAACAGCTCTGTCCGTCCCACTTTCTACTCTATACACCTTGAATATTACCTTCAGATCTGGAGTCATACAATTGGCTTATTTGTTTTACCATATTTTATCTGCTTATACTTGTAATTCAACCTTTATCTTTTCAAAATTAGAATATTTACATTCCCTTTCATGAAACATTGACTTGCAATAGTATTTTTTATGCAAATTAATAGGATTATCTAGGATATAATTTCAGCAATCTTTTCTTCTTCAAAGTCAATTTGGAAGTCCCCCAACTCACATAGGCTTCCTTTAATATCTATACGTAAGAATTGGGAATACCTATTTTCTTTTCCATAGATTGTGTTAGCTCACTAGTATCAATCAAGTAATTCATAATATGTTTATATTATTAAAAATCATCGTTAATTTAGCATAGGTTAATCAGATATAAATGTCTTATTATGCATATAATTTCTCTTAAGTTTTATTAACTTTTTATTTTACAATATTTCAATTTTCCTCATTCATGTGATTGTATACTATTCGAGGTTGCAATGTCCTTGACTAATTGCTTGCTGATGTAATTGACAGCTGTTTCCTTTACATGCTAACTCAACACATTTCATTTTAAAACACTCGCACCATCTAAAAATTAATTCTTTTTGTAACTACAATACTATTCTTTATATATGATGATCCTTTCCTACATATTCCCATTTCCTTATCCATTTATAAATAATTTTATTAAAAAAAAAGATTATTTACCACTTTTCTTGATAAGTGCAATAATTTAAAGTTATTCATTCTAGGTTTGTATCATTCATGATTAGTAATCTCTTATAATTAATATACGAGGGTCATTTTTTAAGTAGAATTATTTGCACATCATAACCAAGGTCAGGTGCTCCCCTCAAGTCCTCAATAATGTCTCCTCATTTGTGTTTCAAGCCTCTGTATCAAGATAGTTGTTTATTTGCATTACACTGCAAAACACTATGTCATCACCAATTGTGAAGTAATCTGTGATAAGACTTTTGAAAAAAATATTTAGTCTGCTGAAATTCATCAACAACTTGTGGAAGCGTATGAGGAAGAAGTTATGAATGAGGAAAATGTATGTAAATGGTGTAAGCTATTTAATGGAGGACGAATTGATGATAATCTGGACGGGCCACTGTCATCTGGACAGCCACTGAGTACTTACTTGATAAAATTGATAAGCATATTCATATGCTATTGATGATCTGCATAAGGCTTTCTCTTAAGTTTTACAAACTGTAATTTGTGACGCTAAGCCGTGTTTTTTTCCCTGTTAATTCTATTACAATAAAGCTGAAAAAAATTTTGGAAAGAAAGCAAATGGGAAATTATGATGAGCTGAAAAAATACATTGGGGCTTGATTAAATAGCCAGGCAGTAAAGTTCTATAATGAAGGAACTAACAAATTTCTAACAAATAATCTAAAACAAGTACTTATATCTCCATGAAGATTTATGGAGATTATGGAATGTTATAGTTGGTATTGCCAATTGAAATTTTGTTCATTAATGAAGTGTTCTGTGATCTGTATCAAAACAGGTCTAACTTAAAAAAATGACCCTCGAAATAAGTAAGCAAATCTAACAGTGATAAGGAATAGAAATGATTTCTTTCTAAGAAAATGACATAACAGCAAAAAACTCTTCTTGATGATGTACTTCAGGATAAGCTATACTATCAAAATCCAACAAAGTACCAATTCAATGTGTCAATATGTCCGTTTCTTTCTGTGAAACAATTAATGTTTAAAAATATCTTAAACATATTTTTTCAGAATTCCTTATTTCTTTAATCAACCAAAATACTGACATTTTCAGATTTTATTTTCTGTGTATGTGAATGACAATTGTGTAAATATTATTCCAAGTACCAAGATTTGTCGTTTGGTCTATGCTTTGCTTCAAATTGCTTTGAATCCTTTTAGGTTAATACCAGTAAGCTAAGAAATATCTGTCAGCATATTGTCATAATATTCTTGTGAAGCAAACTGTATTGACTGTATGGTACTTCGAATATAAGAGGGAATTGTCCAGAAAGTACAGTCACATTAAATATAAAATAAAAATGAGATTATTGTTTGATGAAATAAGTTCTGTAAACATAAAACTTCTATCAAATTTAACTACCTGATTAATTTGAACAAAAATGAAAAAGTAGAAGTAGAAAAAAAAACTATTTATAATTTTATACAAATCATATTTTTGACATATACCTTAATCCAAGAACCTCCATGAGCAGGGTCGTTGAAGTGTCCAATGTTAATAGCCCATACAGCGACACAGATAACAGAGATGACTTTGGACAATTGTTCACCAAACTCGTCAAGTTTCTGTTGCAATGGTGTCTTAATTTCTTCAGTCTCAGACATCTCGGTACGGATCTTACCAATAGCAGTGTTGAGGCCAGTTCCCATGACAATACCACGAGCCTTACCAGCAGCAACGTTGGTACCAGAGAAAAGAATGTTCTTCTTGTCCTATAATTTAACAAAGTTTTCATATAAAAATGTCAATTCAGATAATTTTTAATATAACATATTATTATTTTACTAGAATTTACACCAGAGTCAAATGACAAAAAAATAAAATACAGTGGAACTTCTATGTATCAAACTTCTAAGTAACGAAATCCTCCAAACAACGAAGTTTTTTTCCTCGCCGTGAACTATAAATGATATTGCATGTGTTTTGACTTCCTTATAGCGAATGCTACACCTCTCCATAACGAAGTCGATATATAGCACACAGTAAAAAATTGAAAGAGGTTTGAAAAGCCGAAGCTTTAAGAAAAAAAAAAACCATAAATACTGTATAGTGTCATAAATGTATCAAGCTTTGTTTACCCATCCTACTACAGTAAACAGCCGTTTCGCCACACCTTCCAACTGTCAATCACTCGTCAATTCCGGGAAATGAACTGGGCCTTACTTAAGCTATACAGTAGGCCTACTGTATTTATTACAGTTCTCATGGTTCTCAGTTCTCATGGTTCTCAGTTCTCAGTTGTCTTTCGAAGTGTTAGGTTTTTCATGCACCATGTCAAAGCAAAAGTGTTTAAATGTTTTAGATAAAATGTCCATCTTATAGGATGTTGATAAAGGTGTTAAAAAAAAGAGATAGCAAAAAAATTTGATATCCCACAAAGTTCGTTATCAACAATTTTAAAAAATCGTGATTTAATTTTGAAACAAGGAAATGACCACAACTTAAATAGAAAAAAAAATTGTGTACTTATGAGGACATTGACGAAGCCATAATGAAGTGGATAACAGTGATGCGTGAAAAAAATCTTCCATTATCGGGTTCAATAATAAAAGAAAAGGCTCTAGAGGATGCTGCGGCGTTGGGCCATCAAGAATTTAAAATGAAATAGACGAAGAGGAAGATGACTGTGACTCAAATCTTACTGACAACCATTGTGAATTACAATATACAAATCCGACTGATGACGACATTTTAGGATCATTTAAAACCATTAGGCGAGGACTACAGCTTAACACATTTGCTGAGGCATGGTCGTTTTCGGCCGATTCAGGCTTCTTGCAGATGCTGCGCGGTTGATTTCGGCCTCCCCTTCCATTCTAATAATAACTGTTAGTGTGAGCTAGCGATGTTGATACTCGGGTGAAATAGATACTCGCAATACTCGGCTTCGAACTATTTCAATACTCGTATTATTAATTCGACATCGAGTATCTGCGCAGAATGATTATGCGCATCGAACTCAGTTTTACCAATCAGAATAATCAGATCGTTTTAGATAAACCTTCACTTATGCGTTTAATATAACCGAATGTTTTTTGAAACTATAGTAGAATAACCAAGGTCAAAGATTTATTATGATACGATGTTTACAACCTGTCAATAATATGTCTGTCTCTGTTTACAGACTACAACATTAATAATTTAGTTATTATTTAAAATAAGTTAATTTACTATATTTTTTATAAAGATGGTAACCTAATAATATTTATATATAAGTACAGTAATAACAATTAAATTTTAATTTAATTTACTTTTTGTTAATGTGGAAATAAATTAATATTATTGTTATTTTAAATTGAACTTGTTACCGAATCTAAATCATTATAACTCAATATCGTATTGTTTAATTAATGTGTAGTGAAAAATCAGCTTAGAAACAAATGTAACCAAAGTAGAAACACCGAGTATTTTGTTTGGAATTGACACAACACCAACGAATACAGTTGTCCGAGGATACTCGCCGCACACCGAGGATACTCGCAGACCGAGGATACTCGCTATGACTCGCACATTACTTCCTCCTTGTTCCTAGTTACGAGGATTTTGACCGAGTATTTTAATTCGAAACCGAGGATTTTAATACTCGGACTCTTCCGAGGATTTTGATACTCGGAATCACCGAGTATTTTAATTCGAACTCGCACATCACTAGTGTGAGCCCCGCTCTTGACTGAGGAGGTTGTTATTCATTCAGCATGTAGTGTGGTACCTGTGCTGTTGTGTGATGGTGCCAGTTTTTTGTTCCTAAGTGTTGTTTTCTAGAGTCTGTGTGAATAATAAATTGTGCAATGTTCAAACATAATTATTGCAATATTTTTATTCTACACCGCAGTGTTATGGTCCCGTTTTAATCTATGGTAAAAGGGAGTTTTCATGATAAAAGGTAAGTAAGTTAATTCAATACAGTAGTTTAGCCTCCAAAGCATAACACCGGATTGATTTATGAGTTCAAGGTCTTAACCTCCCGTTAACGAATACCCCCCAATAACGAATTTTTATTTGGATATTCAGTTTCGTTATACAGAAGTTCCACTGTATGTCTAAAATTTTATTATTAAGAGTGAAACTAAGTAATAAGAAATACAAACTTCCTATGATAAAACAAAATATGTAGGTTTTATCTTGTTTCAATGTCATTAACAAAGAAAAAAAAACAAAAATATTTAAAGTTGAGATGGTGTTTGTTATAATTCAGAAATTAGGCTTTTGTTATTATTTAATTATACTGAAAAAACTATGACAGCAAATTTCATTGTACAAATCAACACACAAAAAATCATATAATTTGCATAGTTACGAGTAATGTGATAGCTATTAGACTGATAACAAAGTCTAATTTTTGTACTATATTGATGAAGTTCTTCAATAATTTTACTATACTTCAATAATTTCAGCACTTTATTCTTATATAACTTTTAAACAATTTAGTATTATTAATGTTTATTTTTGAAATATGTTATGTTACTCATTTGATTTTAATTGATCTCGTAATATAATTGATTGTACTGTGCCTGTGATAGTAGTTCACCATATATTATGTATATTATGTTATATTATACATATATTTGAGCTATAGCTCAAACTGGCCGAAGTTTTAAAATTAGATTAGATGAACATGAGAGATGTTGGAGGTTAAGCTATGATGACTCTAGTTTTGCCAACCATTTACAAATGCATAGTGTTTCGAATTTTCATTCCAACATGAATTTTAAAATCTTAAATGTATCTAATAAATCTAAAAAATTAAATCCATTTAGAAAATCTAGAAATTAATAGAATAGTTAAGAATAAAAATGTGTTAGTTTTAAATGAACAACTAGAATTTAACAACTCCCCACTCCTCAAACCATTAACTAGGTCATAGCCCTTTCCATTTATCCTCCTCCATTATTTAAGTTAACAAAGAGGTTTTACCCAGTTATTGTTTGGATATTGTGAACTGTACCTTTCTTCTTCATTCATGTAAACTACCTTGACAATGCTGTAACTAGCGAAACTATGGTCGGTAAATTTTAAATAAAGTTGTAGTTTATACTAAAAAGTGTTTGTTTTAATTAGTAGTATATTATGTTGCTTGTGTAACATCACTATTGCCACTAAAATTATAAAACAAATGACTGAAATCATCTTTATTAACACATTCTTTTATTTCTTCAACACAGAATCGCTGTTACGATGCTATTTCATGTTTACAACGAGAATGCCATACAATAAAGCTGGTCATTACAAAAATTTATGAAAATTCCTGAAGTCATAGCCTTCTATATAATCTTCTGTATTGGTAGGTAATCAAGAAAGGATTACCTACCACTCGTTATATGTAAGTGTGGGACTCAAAAGATTAATAGTGTAAAAAAATAATTTCTATCATAATATTTTTAAGGTGCAAAGTGTAAAAAAATAATTACAGATAAATAAAAACTAAAACCAAGACAATAATGAAAACAGATGTGTTCAGAAGAAAACTTGTTAAACTCGCAATTTGATATACATTATTTTCCACGTAATGTGAAACTTGCAATACGGTATGATTCAACTGCATATTGTGACTGGGTGTGGTTGTTGTGCAATAGTAAGATGGAGTGTTTAAACCCATTCATTTGCATCTTCGACAGTACTACTTTATAACCCTTGCGATACCCCACGTTTAAAGACGGTTTTAAAGTAATAATACCAGTGCACATGCGTACATCCCCTATTTGAACATCATTCAAATTTAAACTAAATGTTTTGATTATGTATCTTCATAGACACAGGGTCTAACAATCGCGAGGGAACCTAGCTGGATCTATTCCTTTTTTTATGTACTCTTGAGTTAGATCCCTCTCTCTTTCTTTTATATCAGGTCCCTCTTGATAACTACTTTCCGACCCAGACGCTATTAGAGAATTTCAAGGGCTCTGAGTTTCTATTTTATGCTTTTGCTCTTTTCTTTCTTGTTTTTAAGGTGGGGGGGGAATGTTCCCTTGTAGCTTGTTATAACTAGGAATTACCTGATTGACAGCCCTGGGATCAGGAATGGCATCAGTGTGTTTGATGACTGAAATAGATTCTCCTGTAAGGATAGACTGATCAATCCTCAATGTTGTGGAAAAGATCTTGGTTAACCTGATGTCTGCGGGGATTTTGTCACCCACTGAAACAATCAAATACATCTTATTAGGTTTAACATTTAGAAATGGTTGTAGAATTTCTAAACCTAACAATAAAGTTCATGCCCAATTTCACAAAGATAGCCAAAAAAATAAGGTTTGCATAAAAGACATAAAGCACGTTTATCCCAATATACATAATTAATTTTTTTTTTTTTTATATATAAAAGGATTTATTAGAAAACTAATCATCACCATTCATTGATTATTTACATATAAATTACATTGTCAACAGGTTTTGTGATTAAAAATATTTTGTAATGATTGCATAACACAAACTTGGCTAACCACCTACAGCTACAGAAATCCTTTTACATTTGAGACATCAAAAATAATATTAGCTTGGAATTTTCGGCTGCTAATCAAATCAAAAATGAAATTATATTTCAATTACTTTCGACATTATAAATTAAATTTTCTCCTTCAAAATGCTTGTACAAAGAGTGGCAACATTAGGAAAGATTTTTCAAACAGAATATTGTGAAAAATATTTAAATACAGTAGACATGCGACTACCCGGCCTGGACTATAGTGTATAAATAATATTAATTTGGATCCACAAATTTGGTCTATTATTTAGTTATTTTACAATAATTTTCAAGCATAAAGGAAGGACATCATCATGTGGCAGCTACCCCCAAATTTTGAGTAACGGAAAAATGAAAAATGTCTTGTAATATGGCCAAAATATGCCCACATAACAAATTTGATTAACATCGCTCAACGTTTTTGTGACTGTAAAGCACTGCACATATGACATACAGCCATCATTCCAAAACCACTTTTTTGGACTCAAGGAACCTGAAAATGGATATATCCGCAAAAAATTCGTCATGGTTTTTTGCTCATCATATAACTTTCCTTAGACTAAGTAAGTACATGTGGGAAAGTAAACACAGTTAAATTTGTATCAACATTTCAGATTCACTGAGTATATTTTATTTAAGTTTGTGACAGAACTTTACATTATTAGAAAGTTGAACATTTCCCCCTTATTTTTTTTCAAGATAACATAACATCATTAAATTCATTTCCGTACCTAGAGTCAATTAAAAACAATATCAAGTATATAATTAGGAGATAATTATTAATTAGATTACAGTCATAATATCATCCAAGGTAACTAAATGAGTTTTCAATATTGAATGCTATTGTAATATTGTGAATTTCTATTCATATACCAACCACAGAAAATAATTTTTGGGGAACCCGGTACCAACACCAATTTTTTAATTAATGAATAGGGTATTGCGCATACAGAAATAATATTAATGTACAAGATCTTTTTTTTTACGTTTTGACCACATTTTGAAAGTCAGTTGTTTCATTATTTTTTTAATGGGGTTTTAAGGTGAAAAACTTCAGTTGTTTTAAAACCCACAACCAGAATTAGCAAGTTTTAAAATCTAATAGAGGACTTTACAAATAGATCTACCCACCAAATTTAAAACTATTGCAAAATTTGTTTGAAATAAAACAAAGAACAAAAAATACCATGAATACAAATATACAATAAATTTTAGGTCTTGGAGATTTAAAATAGATATAAGCTAAGTTTTTGTTATGAAAGATTGGAATAAAATAACTTGTTTAAAGTTTTAAAATTAGTAAATACTATTACAGAATTTAAAAAAGTCTATGTAAATCACTCTGTTATAAGTTGTTTCAAATCACATGAAGGCTAGATTTTTCAAATATTCTTATATAACGGTAAAAATATGAAAGGCGATCATGAGAATAAATACTACAAAAATATGGTGAAATTAATTCAGTACAAACCTTATTTTGAAAATGAAAAATATTATTTTAAGGGTGCAGTTCACTTTTTAACCAATTCAGAAGCTCCACATTCAATTCTGAATCAGTCACTTTTAAAGCTTATTTGGAAAAAAAAAATAATAATAATAACTTAAATTTTGATATAAAAATTTATGAAATAATATAATTTTTAACAGTTAAATTCAAACATAAAATTTCATGAAGGTGTTACTAAATGAACTTTTACTACAGTTTAACCATCAACATAAACATAAAATATTCATGTATCGCTTGATGTGTTCACATTGAATGTAACGAGCTGTTACAGTTCTATTAAAATACAACGATTTTCATAGTAGAAATATTATATGTAAACAGTATAAAAAATAGTTAAATTGTTATTTTAAATTAATTTAACTTTAGCTAACCTGACTTTGACAAAAAATAGAAGTTAAATAAGGTAAAATTCTGTTATATTTATTTCATATGAAACAAACCAATTACAACCATCATAATATTCCTATTTCACATCAAAGTAAAATTATTGACAAAAATTGTATTACGCATGAGCAATTAGGTTGATTAATAATCGATACTAGTTGATATAGATATAGGGATCATTTGTAAACAACAAATTACAGCAAAAATACAAATTTATTACATCAAATGTGCACTAAAAAACCAAAATTCATCACAAACAATTAAAACATGAAGCGAGTGACATACTGCTTACTCGCACGGTACAACAGTACAACTTAACTCAGAACTGATCTGATGAGTTAGAATAAATAGCTGTTAAATCAAAAAGTTACCACATGAAAAAAGTTACTTCATAACGTAACGTATGTCATTTGTACTAGCGCAGGGTTCGGATTAATGCTTCCTCAATGTATGTGTATTTGGTACTTTTCATTTTCAATTTAAACTGTGAAAAATTTAATTACACTAGAAAATTATATTTTTTCTTTAAAAACTACAATTTGGTCTAACTGAATTTCATAAAATAATCTAGTTATTCTCATGATTAACTAATTACATTTGTACCTAATGTAACTACTTAATCATTGGACCAAATTTTAATTACATTACGCAAATTTATCTGTTTTTCATTATCAAATTTTATATTTATTTCACAACAGGAATAGACATAGATTGACAAGTGTGTGTGAGTATGTGTAGACTAAAATGTATATTTGGACACTCAAGTATCTTATAAACTTAGTCTTATTACCACAAAATTTAGATGGAATAAGGGATGGACCAAAGCTCTAAAATATTTAGGGTTTGATTTTGAAAATTTACATCAATCTTGAGAACAAATAAGTTTAATGAAACCGATCTGAAAGGAAAGTTATGTTTTCAAATAATCAAATTCCAAACTACCTCCTATTAAAATGCAAAGATCTTGTGTTCTTTTTCAAAAATAAATTTGTTTCAAATAACAGGTTAAAAGATTAGTTCTTATACAAATTCTTAAAAAATAAAAAATCATTTATTTATAATCTATGTTTATTTATGCTTGGCATTGAAGGTATTGTAATGAAACAAAGGAGCAGCCATGATAGATTTTTGTTAAGAAAAAAAAAAACTGGTACTCTAGTAAAATTAAACAATCAAGTGTTATTCTAAGATGATATCAATGCTTGCGAATAGACTTTGGCCACCAGTTGACTTGGGAAAAACATATAATCATAAAACGAAAACAGCTTAACTATAAATATAATCTAATGTACTGGCTCTTAGATATAAATCAAAGCTGCCAGTTGAAAGTAATTGACTGTATACAAGTCAATCCCAAAACTAGTATGGACATATAGTATCGAACTGTTGACTACCATGAGAAATTTGAATAATGAAATTCTGGAGCCTTTTCAATCAAACCCCATCTTTAATATTCCTTACTAGGTCAGCAAGAAATTGCAAAATATAGTGACAAATATCTCACATTTTACAGAAACATCCGAACTATTTAGCAGCAAATTTATTATGTACCCAAGTATATAAATTTAACACACTTGATAGATTCAGTGTTTTAGCATTAAATCATAGATTTCGTTTAACTACAATAATCATAGATTTGTTACATGTAACTAACAACTAACAGTTATCAATCAAATATTTGCAGCTGGGTAAAAATTTGAACAAAAATTATAACCTATATTTTATTCTTTATTGTTCTTCTTGTGAACACATTACCATGTAGAACTAAAAAAAAAGGCAATACAAAACTATTATTTTATATTCTAAGAATACGTGTAGATTATATTAACAACAGGTTTTCTATAAAAGCACAAATAGGTGGTTTTTAATTTTCTTATATACACATTTAATAAAAGACAAATATTGTACTATTCAAATCTATTTTTAAATATAATTTTATTTTTCAATTTAAAGTATTTAGTGTTGTACTCAATATGATTTTCTATTGAATTTCATGTTAAATTCAATATATTTAATTTTAAATACTATACACTTCATAAAGGGTTAATATTGTACTTAATTCACAGACAAAAAGGACGTATTACATAGTACAAAATTACTTTTCGAAGACACCTTTAAAAAATTGCGTTAACCCCAGAAAAAAAAAAAATGTACAAAATTGAAAATTAAGCGAATACAAATATTTCATATTAATTGAACTTGTCCTAATCCATAAAAATGAAATGAGCACTCCCAATCTAGCACAGCAAGTATTGTGCATAATTATAAGCTTACCTGAAACTTCTACGATGTCACCAGGTACAATCTCCTTTGCCCGTACCTTCTGGACTCCCGATTTGTCCCCTCGGACCACTTTACCCATTTCAGGCTCATATTCTTTAAGAGCCTCAATGGCTGATTCTGCATTTCTTTCCTAAAAATAAGAAAAACATAATTATTACTGTGATAGAAAGTACCGATATATGTTAAAATGTAAACACAATATTCATACTAACAAAAAGTCCATCTACAAAATATTAACATTTTTTTTATTGATTATTAACAGCAATGTGGGTTAATTTTAAAAGTAATCAGTACACAAACATTAACCAGCATTACACTGGTCTGAAATGTCTTAAGATTACAAAATAGTTATTGATTGACCAACACATCAAAATCATTGAGCACTTCCAGACAAGGTAAAACTGGAAATTAGACATGAAGATAAAAATCTTTGAACCAACAAATTATGAAATTCCAAAATCACCAGATTTTAAAATTGTTTATACAAAAAAAGAAGTAACCGAAGAATAATTGGAAGGAATAAAATATAAAACTTAACTAACTTTAAAACTCTGCAAACAAATTTTGAAAATTAGGTTAAAACTCTTCATAATTAGGTTATTGGTGTGATGTGTTTTGAAATGACATCAGTTTTTACGAACTTCTATTTTGGATACTCCAAAAATTTTATTTGATAATTTTTATGAAACTATTCATTTTTAAAGTGAAGAATCCAAGTTTAACATTTATTTTTGTCTAGTTTGTTCCAACTTACAAAATGTTAAAATAAAAGCAAATTTCAACAATTTATCTTTAAACTTTAGTACTGATTGCTATAAAACCTATGTTAGATAATTTTGGACACCAAATTGAATTCAATTTTTTTTCACTCTGAGGAAAGAGGTCAAGGTCAGCAAAACCATTATGTTACACTGCTTGGGACATTACAGTTCCTTTAACTATTAGTGTTCCATAGATCTAAGTAACATATATACTTACTTGCCATACACCTACAACGGCGTTGGCAATCAAGATGAGAAGAATAACAAATGGCTCCACAAAAGCTGTGATTTGGTCATCATGCTCTTCAAATAAAGCAAGTACCTGGAACATAAAAATCAAATTGTTTAGAAAAGCGGTTATCAAATTGTAGGTAGAGAACCCCAACCAAGCGGCCCATGAAGCTGGCCAAAACAATATTCTCAAAGTGTAATTCAATAACAGAAATTTATTTACATTACAGTTACAGAAAGTTATTATTCAGTCAGCTATTATAAACAGACATATTATAATGATTGATAAATATGTACCTAAGCCTAATAATATAAAGGTATAAATTGTAATGTTAAATGGTTAAAATTGACGGACATATAAGTCTTCTGAAGCGTGTTAAAAAGATGTGCAGCATTAAGGTAACTACAGGGGGGGGGGGGGATTTTATGATCAGAACAAGGCGTCCCAAGGTCAAAAGTCTGAGAATCATTGAATTAGAAATTTGAAAAGTCTTTGAATTAGAGAATGACGATTGATAAAGTTTGTTATTATGTGTGAGTTTAGATATGTAGAATACAGATATTTTTAACAATAAACCAAAAAGATAATAATGTGGTCAATTTTACTATTCTTACATGAAACTAAGTATTTTTCAAATAAACGGTGCAAAAACATTGTACAAACTTTCCCACACACCCAAATAAAATTAAACTAATTGCCATAAAAAATATCATTTCAGTAGTAGTTGTCAATACAAAAGTGAAAATGAAACATTGTTGCAGTCTATGAAAAATATTTAAGTAAGGGCCTAAACTAGCTTCGCTTGTGCTATAAACACGTCCTCAGCACAAGTAGACAACGGGAAAACCCAGCATAACACTTGAAAATGGCTGAATAGCCGAAACGGCCGTAGTGATATAACTACATACAAATATAGACTATTGTGACGGTAAGTCTTATTAATATATCTAATTATTAATCAATAGTCGGAATGGCAAAAACAAATATGTATGAAGAGAAAGTAGTTGCATAACAGAGATTGTCATTCATAAGGCACCAACTAAAATTTAGCAAATAGTTTAACTTGTGGAAACCTAAAACAGTTTCTCAACCCTGATTTTAAAATTGAGAATGATAA
Source organism: Aphrophora alni (assembly GCA_963513935.1). Classification (NCBI taxonomy): domain Eukaryota; kingdom Metazoa; phylum Arthropoda; class Insecta; order Hemiptera; family Aphrophoridae; genus Aphrophora; species Aphrophora alni. Next base: position 39,326,387 of record OY740772.1, on the reverse strand, counting down.
ATCAAATTTGGCATGTAAGTAATAGTGAAAAATACACATAAAATTCAAAACTTTTAATTTTTACCATAAAGGCTATAAAATATTGACCCTTAAGTAGGTTGTACAAGAATATATAAGACAATTCCCAAAACAATAATTTCCTTGTTTATGTCTGTCTGTCTGTCTGTTACTGTCAGTGAGACTGTAGTATGTACAAGGTAAAGCAAAGTAAACAGTTATCAAATATCAGGTGAGTGAACATATTTAGCCAAGTTGTTCTATTATTAGAGTCAAAGTGTAGCACTGCCAAAACTTGAGACATTTGGCAACAGTGTGATGTGTGACTGATGTAAAGTGTCATAAACATCACTCTATGCAGGGGGATATTATTAGACAGAGTTTTAGTTTCATCTATAGTGAAATCATTTATGAAATATTTGGTTACGTTAGAAAACATTATGATTAGCAAAATTTCATTTTGAGATTTAAAGAGAATGTTAGTTTTATGTTTGTAGGGTGCGTCTGAGCTCATAAAAAAAGGTTTTACTCAGCATAATAGTGGTCGAAAGAAAAGAATGCCTGCTATTGATTAATCTACAAAATCAAACCAACTCTACTGGGATATAAGGCCCCTTGATCAACCAATACAAAAATGTAGGCATTACATTTAGAGGATCTGCTTGTACATTGTATGATAGGGCTGGGTAAATTATTTCATCAAATTATTTACTTTCCTACATATTCGAAGTACATATTTCAATTTATTCTTTAAATATGACGTACATGGAGCATTTAGTGACATTTTTAGTCAAATTAGTTTTGTTTGATTTTTATTTGTTTTTGGAGGGTAAGGGAGAAAGTTTGTGCAATGTTTTTGCACCATTTATTACTAAAGATGATTGTGTTGAATGTAAACTATAATGATTCAGTCAGTCAGTGTCAACAGAGAGGAAGAGGGCCCTCCCCTTCAATATTTACCTTTATTTGGCTAATCTAAAAGAAAATAAGAAAAACACAAATTGTTGACTAATGACTACAGAGGTAACAAAGCATACTTACAAATGAAATAATTGCAGCTAACAATAAGATCTTAACTAAAAGGTCATCGAACTGTTCCAGTACTAGTTGCCATATTGACTTTCCTGAAACACACAAACTTTTGATTAATCACATTGTACACTACACATTATCTTATTGCCTAGGCAAACAGTGACAAACAAAAACAAACAATTTATATATTGTGGAATCATGAGGAAATATATCTGATAACTATTAAAAAACACATTTAATTGTCATTAAAATAATTATTCATAAGTGAACAAATTACTATTATTCCCCTCTCCCCATTTTTTAATATTTATTTTATGTAGGTGTCTACTTTACTGTCATTGGGTATTCTTTTCAATTCGTAATTTGAGTCAAAATTGTGTTATTTTGTTAGTCTGACAAAAACATGTTTTAGGAACTATTTTAAATTTTACGTAATGCCTGAAGAATTCTGTATGCAGTTACATTACAAGTAAAACAAATTAGAGAAATAGTATTCAATAGGCCAGCTTGTAAGATTAATAAACACATAGAAATGAAACCATTAAACTTCAAATTCATAGAATTAAGACACAAAAGTGTTTGTAAGTTTAATGAAATTTAAACAAAAAATAATGACATATTATCTATAAAAAAATGAGCTGCTGTATTGTAAAGCTCTATTTCACACATAAATAAGTCTTAAACTGTCTACACTTATATAGAAGTATGTGTCAGTGTGTGGGATGTAAAATAGAGTATATAAAATTGTTTGTACTTAGTAACTAGAATTTTTACACATTATGTTAGCATCAGTAATATAGGTCAGATCTAGCATGGATTATGGCAAAGAAAGGAGAGAAAATTCCAGTTGACATCTTGCACAGATTCCAAGTTTGTGACAAAACACTGTTTGGAATCTTTGAAGAAAATGTTTCGGTCTGTTCACATATTAACGATTATTTTAAATAGATATATTTATAGGCACATCAAGCAAACTTTAAGGTGGCAGGGGGGATTTTAGCACCTCAAAAAAACATAAATTTATATAAATCATTTCAAAATTTCAAAGTATTTGAGTTTATTTTGGGTTTGTATTTTCCGTTATGTCCTGTATATTTTGTTGTTACTGTTTGAAGATAAAAATCTCACAGTCATAAGATAAATATAGAGACCTCTAGCCCTCGAATGAGAACAAGAGTTGGTCAAGTTAGCCCTTGAGAGTTGTGGTTATGTCTGAAGTAGGTAGTAGTAAAAACAAAAGTACAATTTTAACTGAAATTAATGTAAGTTTCATCAAATCAGTTAAAAAATTATAACAACCTTTTTCAAATTTTGGAATGTTAATTATTGTATAAATTACTATTTCTTACAGCCAATTTAAAATTTTCTATAAGGGTAAAAATAATTTATATATTCATTATAACTTCAAAATTTTTTCAAGATATTTAGTCTTTCATGCACTTGCGAATTCAACTTCCTTCAAAATTATGTTTTTGTCTCATCATGTACACGGTTCATTAAAAGTATGAAATACTGGGAAATATGCAACACAATAAGTTTTATGACTAAATAAGAGATAAATCTTTGCTGTACAATTTGTTACAAAAATTCTCTTTGTTGTAGAGTTAACTTTAGGACAGATCCTAAAGTTAATTCATAATGCAAGAATGTGTACATTCCCCTCACTCAGCTAAGATAAACACTTGTCTTTGGATAGACTGCCTGCTTAATTGCAGGTCAGGACATCTTGTAGCTTTAGATTTCAGCATTTAGTTATCTTGCTCCTCTCATATTTATTCCAATGTAAAGAATAAAAATGTTACATTTTAGTACACTATATTAAGTTTTTCAAGCAGATTATATTTATTTAAGAATATTAAAAAGTAATTTATTCATTAATGTTTATATTATTTTTGTTCCTTTCTGTTGGTTACAGAAAAAATGTTACATTTACACAACAAAAACTCTTTTAAACAGTAAAAAAAAACAACATAAAATAATTCAAAACACTTAAATTGTTAGCAATCTCTATCGTTAAATGATACCAATGTTCTTTTCAAAAATACATCTAAAGTAATCAGCACTTATTTCTGGGAAATTAAGAAACTGGGAAAAGTATAAGGACCCAAGTGTTCATTACATAGTTATAACATAAATTAAAACAAAAAATGAACAATTGATTTATATAGTCAGATGATCAAAAACTTGAAAAACTTGTTTTAATGTTTTCTACCAACTTAATTTTTTATTAATTGGAAATTTTTAAAATTGTAACATCTACATAAAAAAAATCGAATCGACTATAAAAACATTTCCTACGGACCATATGTATTGATTTAGTATGTGTGAACGACTGTACGTATATGTGCATTATTATTTATGTGTCAATATGTATGTATATGTATATATATATATATATATATATATATATATATATATATATACAATTATATAATTATTTTTGTTTATGTATTTACAATAAATATTGTTAATGGATATTTAGTCATTATCACCACACTATTCAATGTCAGTATAATGGAGATAATTATTCATAAGTATAATCAACTCGTTAGCTACACACAGGCTTAGCTAAGACCCATGTAGGGACTTAGTATTCTTTTATCTGTAGACCTACATAAAATATGTTTTATCATAATAGAATAAAGATGATTTTCATTTCAACATGATCAGAACATATTTCATGGTTCTGGGTCAAGATCTCGTTATATTAGCAGCTGCTATTAAAAAATTATACGAAAATTAACTAAAAAAAGCTTAGAATTAATTTGGAATAATAACTATATTGTAGACTAAATCAAAATGTTTGATAAATGTTGTCATAGATCTCAAATATTAAAGCCATAAAAAAGTCACTATCTCTAAATTGTCACTAATAGTTCTTATTCTAGAGAAGAATATACGAGTTATATTTGTCTAATAATTTAGGCTCAGTTGTACTGAACAAAATTACATAATTACCCTCCACTTGAAAATTTAATTCATCAATATAAACTCTTACAACACCAATACAATTTTTATGAAAGAAAATTAAGATTCACAAGTAAAGTGAACTTTTAAAGAATTCATTTTAGTATTATCCGAAGTATTTTCAAACTATAATTTCTCTTCAAGTACAGTTCCGTATACTGGAATAACAACTACACATTTCACTCAAAATTTGATAGTTGGATTAATTTTGATGTATTCGTTTTAAGAATTTTGACTGTCATTTATGTTCACTGATAAAACCTGAACCAAAATTGTTAGCGGGATACTGATTTTAGTTTTGTGTATAATAGTAAGTTTATTTTGAGCATGCATCTATAAGTAATTTGATTTATGGCTGTTAAAATTTATCTTAATTGTTGCAATCAATGTAGTTAAAATGGCTACAAGATTAAGGAATAAATTAGCCTTGACATATACAATATATGAGAATTGCTTAAAGTACTTTAGTGGGTCCAATCAAGTAATAGAATTTACAAAGATCTTATTACCAGAAGACAGAACAGAAAAATTGGAAAAATGAATCAGGAGGCATTGTGCTACAACAAAAACTTTAATTGTTTCCAGCTCATCGTCATTTGTACTTTATTTAGTTAGGTTGACAAAATTCAGAAATAAATTTAACTGAATGAAAATTAAGTGTGAAATATATTTCTGTCTGTGTATTGTGCGTGTGTGTGTATGTATGTGTGTTAATGTCTTTAAAGGGAAGTGTGAATAGTTATAAACTGATTTTCATGTTAGTGGTAGCACCTAACCAGGGTTTGAAGAGAGAAAAACCTTACATCTTGCACTATTTGATAATAAAAATATAATTAGTTTTCTTAAAACAGCAAAAAAAAAAACTTAATGAAAGATCAAGTTTTGTAATAAAAAAATATACATGTAGGCATTACACAATTTCGATTTAAAGACATTTGTCCCGCCACAATGTATTATTCTCTCCGCTATTACAAGCACAAATATTCCTAAGACCTAAGGCATAAATAAGTGGAGGGGGAACCTTTCCTCCATGTCACAGTTTTAAAGCTATTTTTCCTTCTTGCCAGTGGATTCTAGAATGACCTCCAATAGTATATTTATAGTTTGACATTCTGTAACTTGTAACATTGTAACATTCTGTAACCAATGAAAGCCCAATTAAAAAATTTGTGATATTAAACAAGGAAATTAATCACTAAAACATATAATTTGAATCTTATATCCTACCAGAAGAGTCTTAGTAAATGCTCTAGTAGTCACTATTTCAATGAAATTTAGTATTTATATATCCTAATAATATTGACAAACAAAATGAGGAAGCACTCTACTCATTTCATTAACAGGGAGATTTTTAAACACTTTTTTTAAGGTAAATTGTGTATAAATTCAATAGTTTTGTCTATTTCTTATTTAAATTCCAAATATATCTTATAGTTTAAAGTTCAGCTAATTTTACTGCTTTTAGAAATATTAGGACATTTTCCGAACGATTCTTTGGAAGGAAATATTTACTAATCTTGTTTTGTAGCTTTGTTTTTAAAGCTTTAGATAGGCTTTACTTAATTTAACACTTACAATGTTTCAAGCTGCAACTTGTTCAACTTAAAATAATGGAAAAGGTGTGTGTAACATATTTTTTGTCTGAAATGAGCATAAAAAGACCCTTTTAGCCCTCAAACACTCATCAAAGTCAGATGAACAAGAGTTGTTCAAGAGAAACATAAGAAGTAAAGAGATCTAACTCAAGAAAGATGTAAATCCAGGTAGGCTACCTCAGGATTGCCACACACTCCTGATGGGGTCACTATAAAAAGAAGATGTTTCTTGGAAAACCAAGGATTTTCGTGTCTAATAAATTGTTTTATTATTATAATTATATTTGTTATATTTTATGTCTAATTGATAACATTTAATGTTATTCAATTAGAATTTATTATGTTTTGTATTTCCTGTGTGTACTTATTAATTTCAATGTTTTAATTATATTACAGTAGCCTAGCATTAATGTTTTTACACTTTTTATACAAACAATTTTATCGAAACAAAAGACAATAAAATTAAAATCTCCAATTTCCCTAGACAAAGCAGTTTAGTTTGGCGTAAAACATCGAAATTAATTCCCTAAATAAGTTGTTATTTGCCAATTTCAGAATATATTTGGGTTACTAACATTAATAGTAGCTTAGATATTTAACCAAGGCATTCTCAAACCGGAAATCGATTCTGGTTTGAAAATTAAATCGTCTTATTCATAAAAAAAACCGGTTTTGCGGAAATGTTTTAGTTACAAACGGTTAGGTGTGGCATCGTTCAGCTGATTGGTACATCCGTACGGCGTACCTCACACGTCATATATATATAGTTACGTCACAATAACGCATTCCCATATTCCACTATATCCTGCTTTTTATCGCAGCTACGCGACAAATACATGCATCAATAAAACGTGCCCCTTTGTAATCACTAGATTGGCAATTTAAAAATATCAAAATACCTTAAGCATAGCGCTGACGTTGCAAGTAATTAATTTCCAAAATCCACGCAACATGTTTCGGAGCTATTCCAATTTGTCCAAAATCTAATCATTCATCGAGGCACCCAGCTCGTAGAAAATTTTCAGGTAATAATGGGGACAAAAATTCCGTAGAGAGACAAATTTTCTAAATATTTTCCAAAAGGCTCATTTTCTTTGCTGTGTAATTGGAAAGTTAAGCAGAGTTCTTCCTTGATAATTTTCAAAGCAGGTAATATAGGAGGAATGTGTTATATCACTGATATTCAGGACAAACGTAGGCCTACTAGATGAACCTACGTAACTGTATTTCTATGGATTCAGTTACATCGGCAAGAGCTGTAAACAATTCAGTAGACTTATTCAAAGCCAACAAACACAAAATATATTTATTACAGAAAATACTGGCTTCCCTCATCGGATCATAAAGGTTAGTTTCAAAGCTCGCTCGCAGAAATCAAGCTAGGATCTCCGAGTCAATTACATTTATGTCAATTACAAAGTTTTGATTTTTCTTTTCACGTTCCATGAAAAAATGTGCTTTCGTCACGGCGCCCTATTCATGGATGCGAGAGACCACCAAAAATAAATATACAAATTTGATATTTAACTTTTGTCTGTCCATAAGAAATATACGGGAATATAAATAAGCGCAACGAAATATAAATATTTCAAAATAACGGCCACATTAAACAGATTTTTGTGTACACGCTTGAAGAAATTAATCAGGTAATACAACAAGTAAGTCAGACAATTATTTATTTTTGCACGCAACTAATTACACGGGTTCAAATTTATATACGATCGAAAATAACAACAATTTTGGCTTCCCAGAAAATACGATAATTATGTCCTTTTACAAAATAGATCTGTTATGGATCACAGTGGAAGACAGGACTTGCGGGCCCCCTGGACCCTACAAAAAGTACGTCCGTCCTGACTGAATCGCTGACAAGAGTGTGCCTCAAAATTGGACCATGAAATTTCGATTATTTTGGTTGAAATGAAACCTACATGACCTAAACCAATGTACAAAATATCGCCAAAAAAAATTTCAGTTCGCCAATAATTCTGAAAATACAAAAAAAACCGCCGGGGATGTCCAATTTATAAAAAACCCTAAAGATATTGACAAAATTTCTTTTTATACAACATTTTACACCACACTTGGGAGGTAGCACAGTGTAAAATATCATAAAATATCAATTATTTCAAAACTGTCCAAAACCATTTTGATGAAATATAAAGTTTCATGTCCTAAATCAATCTGTTAACCTGCAAGTAAAAGAAAGTTATATTTAATAATTTGAGAAATTTCAAAAGGAATTCTTGAGAGTACATTTTGGTATTTTCAATTTATTTAACATACGGTCTGACAAATAAGGTTAGACTGGAAACATTCACATTTCATCAAAATTATTCAAAATCGTTTGCAGCTACTTCGAGATATTTATGACATTATAGAATGGTTTATTTTCATTTTTTATACGATAACTACAGATTCGGAATTTTATGGAAGTAGGAAGTATAATGGCATATACTATACTTTCAGTAGTAAGGGGGCTAATTTAATTTTAATAAAATAAAAGAAAAATAGATGGGAGCCGAGTTTTAAATCTGTCTGTAAGTGTCCTTAATTTTCCAAAGACAATATTGAAATATATGTAGGGCCACTCCAGTCCTAAATATCACAACATATAAAACTTTTGTTGAAATTTATCCAAACCAATTTTTGGACTCATGAGACCTCAATTTTATTGTTTGTTCAAGGGCGAAAAACCTCTCTCATTTTATTGTGTTATAAAGAAAATAACATAAAACAAAGATACCTAGCAATTGTATACTAAAATAGCGACAGGATCATAACAGAACAACAGTTGGTCAAGAGATTTAAGGTAGGAAAGATGAAAAAAGGTTTCTCAGATTGCCACGCCAGTATAAGCGAGGCCAGGGGCCTCAAAAAAATAAAGCAGTAAAATGTACAAAATCGATATATTTCATGATTACTTTACTGTTTTATTTCCTATTTAGAACAAATTTTAACATTATAAACATTGTTATTCCTAGAGAAGATACGCGTTGATGAATGAACCATAAATCCTCACATCACCATCACGCCATATGAAGAGATAAACGATTAGATTGACAAATAATTAATACTACGTCTACTTGACTCTAGGTTTAAAGTACGCAGTTATAATCTGCCCTCGACGTAGGCTCTAGATAAACACTACGGAATGTTGAAACCTAATATAGTCAATATCTTGTTCAAACAATGAAGACGGTGTTAGGAATTAGTATAGTTACAGTTAGGGATAAAGTCCTTTTTAAGAAGCCAGAATGACAACAATTATTTTGACAGACCTGGAAAACTGATGAAATCGGTTACCTTGCAAGCAAGGCGGACGTCATTGATGCTACAATGATATATAAACCCATGGGTGGGAGTAAACTTGGTTAGTGAGCAAACATTGATCAAGTGAAGGTGCTACAGGAAGTCTTGAAGATAGCAAGACGGACTTGGCGAGTAAGAGTTTCCTGGGAGTATTGAGACTTCGGACGAGCATCCACAAGAATGCAAACAGGGTGGACAAACTCGTGCATTAAGAAACTTGTAATTGTTTCAGAATCAGATAATTAAACTATAACGTAGAATCAGATCTGTGAGTCACAACAATTAGAGTCATTCGGGATTAATGATAATAATAAAACTATTGTAGCATTGTAATAAGATAGGAGATGGATATTCTTGTTAATAAAGATTAATTAAGTACAGAACCATTCGATTATATTGGAATCGGTGGTTCAGTGGTAGAATGCTCGCCGGCCACGCGGGCGGCCCGGGTTCGTTTCCCGGCTGATACGCCATTTGTTAGGATTGGTTTCTTTAACCTGCCAGGGTTTTTTTATTTTCAATACAGGGTTATCATAAAAGAATGGCGGGGTTTCATTAATTCATACGAAGACAGTAGAATTTTGTGGTGATGTATTGGTATCGCTGATAGGCTATACATCCCAAAAGTTTGTTTAACAGCTGTTGTAACCTCAAAATTAGCTCTTGCATTGTTGTGGTAGTATGTTTTGTGTTTTCTGGAGTGTTCTGTGTGGAGTGTGTTATTATGTTCTCTAATAAAGGAAAAAGCAAAGTGTGTTTTGTTGCTGGCTGAATTCAAGTCTGTAATTTAAGTGCAACGAGCATTTCGACGCAAATACAGAAAAGATCCATCACATGAAAATAACATACGACGTTGGTTCAAACAATTCGAAGAAACTGGATCAGTTCAAAAGCAGAAATCATCTGTCAGGTCAAGTTTATCAGACGAAAAAGTTAAAATCTGCAATCAGAAGTCCTAAGAAGTCAATACCTCGACGAAGCCTAGAGTTAGGTATTCCAAAAACAACAATCCACAAAGTTTTACACAAAACACAGATATTACGCGCATATAAAATCCAGCTATTGCAGGAATTGAAACCCGATGATGGTGCAAAACGTTTTAATTTCGCTGTTGAAATGTTGAACAAGATTGATGAAAACCAATCATTTTTAGATGATATATTTTTTTCAGAAGAAGCTACAGCATCCTGAAGGTAGGAATATGTCTGGGGTGGAGAGGAAAAGAGGGGCCCCCACACTTTGTTTGTTGAGTTTACTTTCAGCAGAACAATCCCAATAAAAAAATATAGACCTCAATTCTGTGTAAACGCGTACCCTACTTTCGTTTCTTTTATCGGTGTAAATAAAAATAAAACGTTTACAAAAGTCTGTCACGAAGTTGTAACTTAAGGAATTAAATGTAGCTCAGCAGTAATGTGTGTACCTAGTTTTCTTGGAATGGGTTGTACCGTCAAGTCAGACTAGGGAAGCAAGTAGAAGGGAGGACACGCCCCTTACATCAGACACAATCCTAGTCTGAGGCTACTGTTCATTCCAAAACAATGGGTCTGTTAACAGACACAATCGATGGACAGGCCGGCAAGGCCTTCGCTGGCCTCTAAGGAGTCCAGACCTGAGACCTTGCGATTTCTTCTTGTAGGGGTACATCAAAAATATTGTTTATCGAGAAAAAATTCGTGACCTAAATCACTTGAACAGGATTTATGAAGCAATGACAACCCGTTAACAAAGACATGTTAAATAACGTTTGGGAAGAACTTAATTATCGATTGGACATTTTCCGAGCGACTAATCGCGCACATTTCGAAATTTATTAATTATGTAAAAAAAAAACTGTTTCTGACGACGATTTAAATAAATACACAACATCAGCTGTAAGTAATTCTGTTTTGATTTAAATTATGTTCAAAACCCCCACCATTCTTTCATGATAACCCTGTATGCTTTAGTTTTATTAGGGACTTTTACAACTTGTAAATGTAATAATGGGGAAACACCGCTATTAACTGTCATAATGTCAACAAACATCCTCCCTATGGAGTTATTCAGTAAAGAGAAAGTTAATCAGTTGGTGTGGACGAAGTTTTGAAACAGTCGTATGAGGAATGCAACATAGCTTTGAGGACAATGGAGCGAGAACAAGTGTCAAGATGAAAGAGAAATGAAGATTTCGGACAACTACAATACAAAATGCAAACAGACACAAGCGACTCACAAGGCCACTTCACTCTCAGCACATCAAAGAAGGGGAAGAAAGACAGGAAACGAAAGTCACAGGATTAAAGGACTTCGAAATGAGCGCGATTCGAGACCACAACGTAGGATCGTCTTTTCCTTATACTGTATTACACGAGTTGGCATTCAAATACAAGTTGTTTAACAACAAAATGTAGGTTTCTCAGACAAATCCGAAAAGTTTATTTCAATAAGACGATATTTTTAGATTCAAATTGGATCAACAAAAATGACAGTAAGAAGAGAAAATAGACCGACGATTCAGTGAAGCTAGTTTTTGTGAGTTCTTTAGGAAAATGAAAAAGACTGATTATTTTATCATGCAAAGAAGCAGTAATGGCTGAATTAATGCATCACCATTAATATTTAACTTTGTTTGGATAACAAAACTGTTTTTACATGTCGTTTTATAACAATAATTTTTATTTAGCTCCAACAATTGAAATTTATGTACTCTTCGACTGTGTAGTATGATTTTTAGTGAGGAATTACATTTCAATTTTTTTTAAATTTCTATGTTGTTTTCTTCGTTTTATAATTTGGTAGTTTTTATACATTATGTTTACAGTATAAATTACATGTTTTGTACAATTTTGTTGGGTGACTTTAAATATTGATTTGATTTTTCTAACGTAGATGATATGAATTGTATGGTGTATTTTGCCAGTAGCAATTAAATGTAAGTTTCAAATAGCTCTCGGGCGATTGTACGTCAAAAATATCACAAGTAGGCTATACCGTGTGATTCATTTTCAACATAATTTTACAAGAAATATAATGATCTTTAAATTTCAAGAATATTCACAACCGAACAATTTCATCCTTATTTGAAAAAGAGTTCAGTAGGTGAGTGACAGCTCTCAGATACAGTACTGTGTGAGTCTTCGTCGAGGATTAGAGGCAGGTAGAAAATCATCCCCAACAGCCTTCCTTATTTGAACAAGATATAATTTGCCGTTTGTGTTGTTTGAATTTTTTGCTCTCGAATACTCTAATAGCGTCGGGTCAGACGAGAATAAATAAGAGTTGGTCAAGAAAGACCTGATGAGGAAAAATGAAAGAGAGAGATATAACACAAGACTGCACTAAAGCAGCTGACATGATAGGGCATGATCTTTTCGATGTTTTGTGCGTGTGAAATACCTCAGGCCTTATAGTCTGTATACCGTAACTTGGCGTCTGAACCCTTGGCTACCTGCGAGCGGCCGGAACCGTCCCCCCGTCGCTCCCTTCCTCACCCAGCTGTTTCAGTGATGAGTCACATACTAGCGTTAACACTGCACTATTTAACTTTTTTATGGGAGACACAATTTTAAATTTTTTTCAGCATAGTTAAAATGTTTAGGAAAATATAAGCAAATTGATACCAAACACGACACTATTCCGTTTGTAAAAGCCGCCAGTAGAAAGCTCTTTACACAGCTACTTTTTTCATAATCACATACTTATTATTTGCATGTTTACGTACTATTTACATACATTTGTGTCGTATTTGGTATCAATTTGCTTATATTTTCCTAAACATTTTAACAATGCTGAAAAAAAAATTTAAATTGTGTCTCCCATAAAAAAGTTAAACAGTGCAGTGTTAACGCTAGTAGGTGACTCATCACGGAAACAGCTGGATGAGGAAGGGAGCGAGGGGGGACGGTCCGGGTCCAGACGCCAAGTTACGGTATACAGATAATAGTATTAATATATACAGATGTCAAACTGCCAAAATGAATTATAATAGATGGATATAAATCCCAGAAGGAAATATTGCACTGAAAACAAGTTTTAACGACCGCCATTTTTAAATGTTTTGATCATTTATTCCAACAAACAGTAGAGCTTTGACGGTATCCAACGAACATTGAATGACAACTAGAGTTAATATTACTGATTTTTGTTATCTTATTTTGAAGTTATTTGGGTATTTGTATAAACTATTGAATTTTTATTGTATAAAACACCTTTGGCATCATTGGATTTTAAAAACAAGTTATTATGGGACATTGGTATGATTTACCGGTAAACAGTTAACTTCGAAAAACCTTCTTTGACATTAGAAAATTACCCTCGAAAAAAAAAAGTTGACATTTTAAATTAACTTCAAAATTTGTTTTGCCTTTTCAAAATTACTCTCGAAAATCTTTTTTGGCATTTGGAATTGAACCTTGAAAATTAACCTCGAAAACATTACTTTGACATTTGAAAATTAACCTCTAATAACGTTTTTAACATTTGAAAATTAACCTCGAAAACAATACTTTGACATTTGAAAATTAACCTCTAATAACGTTTTTTTAACATTTGAAAATTAACCTCGAAAACAATACTTTGACATTTGAAAATCAACCTCTAATAACCTTTTTGTGACATTTGAAAATTAACCTCTAATAACGTTTTTTAACATTTGAAAATTAATCTCGAAAACTTTTACTTTTACTTTTAAAAATCTGCCACCATTTCCAAATATACCAACAGATTTTGTACTTAACAAACAAACAAAGATTCGTAAAATCTGTCTTTCGTACCATATCTGATCAAATTCTGACCAAAATTGCTACTTCTAAAGCCATACACATTGTGAGAGGCAAAAATGTTGTCATTTTACATCTATGTGTTATGACATTTCCTGGAGGGAGATCGTAATAATTAGAAATGCCTTAATAACAACAACTGTGGACATACATTGTTGGCCGAGTTTAATGAAACAGCAGGTCACATTAATTAGTCGCTTCCTTGGTTTAGTGGCCGACACAAGGGCAAACTGATGGCCCAAGTCAACTTTGTTTGAGTTTCGTTAATTTATTACGTTTTATCGTTATCATTACTTCTTTAAAAAACATGGTTTCTTGTTATCAACTGTAAATTTAACAATTTATTACTTATCGTAGGTAAAAAGTTTCGAAGTTGCGTTTAACCAGTGTATTAAAAAAAAAATTAACCCTCGCATAGTTTAATCCGGATTTAGTATAAGGCGAACTTGACATTCTCAAAAGTCAAGTAGAGCGTAGTGTCTCAACCGATGCGGTTCACGACGTGATTAAACGAGCAATCCTCACTTTACCAGATGCTTTTACTCAGGAACACAGGTTGTGGAGGGAAGTGCTGAATAGGTGAAGGTTGGGATTACCTTACTGAAGGGCTGCAAATTCGCTCCTACGTGAGCTGATCTCGCCTATTGTATTAATATCCATATAGCCAAGTAGGTTTTCTTATAGGTGTAGAAATAACCTGAAATTAAATAATTAGCTCAGAAAAATTATTCGAACCGTCATTTTCTGAAATTTACCAATCTATTTGTCTGATCAAAGAAAGTGTAAAACGAAATAAAATTGAATATAACGTATCAAATTTTAATAAAATCTGTCAAAACATTACAATGCTGTACATATTAACGTGACGACTTTAGTCAAATTTGGTGTGTGGATAATTTATCTCGGGATTATTCCATAACTCAAAATTTAGGTGTAACTGGAATAAAAAAAAAAAATACAAAATTACAATTTTCTCAAAATCGGATGAAACGACTACTATCAAATGTTGCACAAGTGTAACCTCTAAGGGCGTATTAAAATTTGTTGGTCGCTATCTCTCCAACAATACCGGTTCGTGAGTTAACGGCAAAAAAATCCCAGTAAAAAATAATAATACGGTTCAACAATAATTGGCGAAAATAGAAGTAATAATGAATTTCGACAATCGTCATTAAAAGCTTGATTTTAATCAAATACAATTTGCACTGAGCACGTGTTTTGTGACACAAGGGAAAAAGATGGCGTCCATTGTACATTTTCGCGTTTTCATTACAATTGCAGAACTAAATTATTAGTTTGGTTCGTTTTTGAGGAGGATGGTTGACTGAGAAAGATTGTGCAATGTTTTTGTACCGTTCATTTAACTAGGTGCCTATCAGTTTGTGCAGCTTCGTGATTTCTTATATTAATACACACAAAAACAACAAAATAAATTCACGTGTTATCTTGTTTAGAGTCTCGGTTGCATAATTACTCTTTCCAATAAGGAAATCAATTAATAAAGAGAGACGAATTAAAATATCTAATTAGCACACATCGAGAGAGAGAGAGAGAGAGAGAGAGAGAGAGAGAGAGAGAGAGAGAGAGAGAGAGAGAGAGAGAGAGAGAGAGAGAGAGACCTTATTGATATTAAAGTGCGTTGAATAACAGAAACAAAGAAACGTAACTGTCCTCGTGTCCGTATTATCTCTAGACTGGCCTTGGATGAAGGTACAACAAAAACTCAGATATAATGAATTATGATTAAAGCCTACTTTTTATTAATACATCTTTGTTTCTTATTCGTAGAAGAAAATTCTTATTCGGTGAAGAAAAAAATCGACTTACTCAATTTTTGCGTCAACATCAGTTCAAAAACAAAACGGGCTGTAATTCTAGAATATAGAACAGCTATATTTTCCAGAAAATTTTGTTTTAACTGAGAAAGCTAATATGAAATATTCATCATAATTTCAACACTTCTACTTCATACCACCCAACTATACCACCGAAGGAAAAAATGAATCTTAAACGGAGCAAAAATATTGCACAAACTTTTCCCCTCACCCATCCTCAAAATTAAATAAAATTTTA
Organism: Aphrophora alni; assembly: GCA_963513935.1. Classification (NCBI taxonomy): domain Eukaryota; kingdom Metazoa; phylum Arthropoda; class Insecta; order Hemiptera; family Aphrophoridae; genus Aphrophora; species Aphrophora alni. The sequence continues at coordinate 39,310,651 of OY740772.1, read as the reverse complement.
GTTCCGTCATTGTCATTCAAAAATTGAAAAAATGGACCACGATGACGTTTTTGAAAAAAAAATTATTTAAAAAGAGGCTAAAATTACTCCGGATATTTTGGACCTGGAGGTTTATTATTATAGTAAGGAGAAACCTATAATATTTTATGGAGTTAAATCTTATTGTTCAAAGAGAATAGTTTTATTCCTTAATATGTTGTAAGGAAATGACGTAGTTTCTGAACAAAATGAGTTTCTTTAAAGGTTAATACAGAAACTATTAAGAAAAAAAAATTGAAAACCAGTTTCAAAAGGACACCATTTTAAAATTTAAAGGGAATTATTTATTATAAATAAATGCATTAAATAAATAAACTTGGATTAAGTGCCAATTTTGACTAAAGTAAATTAATACTGATTTTTTTATTTTCTCCAAATTTTCAGATTACTGAATTATATTTTTTAAAACAATTCTAATTGCAGATTTTCAATTTGATAGCAATATGATATTGTGGGAATCGTAAGCTTTATTTTAAGACTAATAGAATTATGACCCACTAGAACAGGAACATAAAACATGTAGGAATTTGAACAGTCGTTGAAAACATGTTCTGAGGGTCATGATCGGTTGTAATTTGGATCGTATCTCATATTATATAGATAACCTTGTCGATAGTTTTATCAAATTTAACAACATTCCATTTGGACACTTGAAACAATTGATTTTATCACACACAAATTTCATACAATCAGTTTTAATTTGTAAATAACAAATGGGACTAAGCAAAGTAGTAATGGCTGAATTGCAAAAATCGAGACTGGAGATTAATGTTATTAAAAGTAAAAAAAGTCAATGTCATTAGTCCTGGTGATAAAGTGATGTGGGGGAAAAGTAATTGGTTTGGGGCTGCTGGAGAAACACGGACTTTGTATTAAATGTCACCTGTAGTGCTGGAAGAAAGTATACACAGAAATGAAAAAATTATATTTATTCATATGCAGGTTTAACTACCAGGTAATTCTGTAAAAAAGCATGGACAAAAATTATTTCAATTAATTCATTATGTAGGCCTACTACAAGTAATACTGGAAGCAAACAGTCCTACCTAATCAAAATATATGCTAATTTATTAATCCCACTCATGTTTAGGTGTGTTGTGTAAATACAAAACAAAAACATGTCACAAGAATCGATTCTCAATGTTCTGTTCTGAAAAAACGAAGAACCATACCCTCCCCTTTTGAACAAACAACAATGTCTTATAAATTACATATAATCTTTTACTATAAAAGTTTATATAGAATATGGTTTTTAAATTAATTTGTCTAGTGATAGAATCTACAGTATCATTCTTAACTAAATATAATGCAAACAGAGTAATTGTTTGTACAGTATAGCTTACCATGTAGGCCTAATTTATCATGAATTCACTTACCCTCTTCTGTTGGTAATTCTGTAACAGAGAAACAAAACAGTATTAGTTCAAAGTTGGCAATACACTTACACTATTATAATTATTTACCTTAGCAAAATAAACGATTGGCAAAACGTAATTTTAAAATATTCCCAAGTAAAGTTCGGGGCTGACATTTTTTCAGATTTAAATGAAATTTAGTACTTACAATGAACCGTTCGAAAAATTCATGAAACGGACAATTTTATCAGTAAATCTGAAAATGTCAGAAGTATTAAATGTTTTTTTCAAACTGTACTGTTATTATGAAGAAATAATTACAAAAAAAACTCACTAACTTATTTGTGTGCCTCTATAAAACTTCCATACAATGCTTTATGTGGAAACAAATTAATTTTTAATCGTTTAATTTCAAAATTAGAAACAAAATCAATTGTTCTGTAGTAGTTGGAATTTCCAATTGGACTCAGTCAAATTTGGTTTACACTCGTTGAATACGAATGATATCCAAAAATAAAACATTAAAAATAGAGGCTGAATTTGATGGAAGTTGATAATATAACAGTTTGTGCGTGTACAGGGATTTAACAGTTTGTTTGTTGAAATCGCAAAATGATAATCCGCAAACCAAGCTGCGTTGACAGCTTTTAAAGCTGTCCCTGTCTGTATTCATTGATTTAACATACTAGATTGTCTATCTCCATGATGTGAGTTGAAGCTCAGATATTACAGACTCTAGTGCTGCCATCTAACAGACCACTTACCATAACTCGAAGAACAACTATGGCACCTCCAACACTAGCGCATTCTAAGCCTGAACCCACCAAACTACAACTCTCTAACCCATATTATTAAGCTTTACATGATAGTATACTATTGACTTCTTACGTATAAATTCATTAGAATAATACAAAATATTTTATCAAGATACCATAACTGAAAACTGCAATGATAGATCATCATACTCAGGCTAATGTTGCATTTTGTTTTGACCACTTGGACGAGAGATTGGGATAACGAGATAAAACTAAAAAATTCAATGAATCGAGAAAATGTTTTAAACATTTAAAAAACTAAAACTATCAACACACGCAAAAGGAAATGGTTCAAGCATATAAAAAAAAAAATCATGTCAATATTTTTTCCAATGATTTTTATTGTGATTATTAAAAAAACTGAATCGCAGATAGTTGCATCTCATTAGTTGAGGACATTACTGCGGTGGCTACATACAAAATGTTAAAAACGAAACTAAATAATCAAGGACGAAAAGAATGACTGAGTAAAGTTTGTTAACAGCTGATCTACACAAATCATAAAATGTTTCCAATAGGTCGTCTCAGCTAAGATATACGTCATAAGTCTGAAAGTGACGTGAATTATCAACGGGATATGAAATTTCATATAACTTATCGGATACTAGCGATGTTATTGTCTTTTTAGCAAGCCTAACATAGCTGTTGCACGTGGCACCCACTGTACTATCCGTTCTTATAACATTTACTGTACTCCCCTGGTTGAGTGTTAAAAAATAAAATAATTGTAAAGTTTGAAAATTAGACCACCTTATCTGCATGTATAGAACTATTCGGTTTTTCTATTATCTATTTAATAAAGTTGAAGCGTTGAAATTTTCGTTCCAAACCTTCAGATTTTTTTTTTTTTTTTTTTTTTTTTTTTTTAAATACTTGGTAAAACTGATAATTTTTTTTACATCAGCTAAATAAATGAAATGTTATCGGAAAAACGGCCAATTGTTATCATTAGTTTGATTGGTATGTTTAAATAATCGTAAAACTCACATCCGTTCTCGATGACTCACAGCATGTGTAAATCGTTGGTCTATTATACTCTAGATAGAGAGTATATAGTAGGCGATGTTTTTAGAAAAGTACCTCCCCCCCGCTTCAGGCCATTCTGACCGTGCATAAAGCTACGTTCGGCTTGCTGTACCTTAATCACAAAAGTTGGGTAAGTTTGGTAAATGTTGACTGATTTTCACACTAAGTCTTCATGGCGTCAGGAAACCGAAATAGTGATTTTCAATATGGCGTCAGTCCGTCGTTGTTACATGAAATTTGGTGTAGGGGATAATAGTGTGCTCATATCCTATTGAAATTCAGAAAAATCTAATTCAAAATGGAAGCCATTTTAAACAGTTTTTGTTCATGTAAAACTTATAAACCTTTAATTTAGATACAAATTTGCAGATTTCAATGGTATAAACCCCACCTCTCTACTATGACAAATAGCGAAGTTATTTACAAAAAGGTAATTTCGAAACTCTTAAAGTACAGTAGCCTCAGACTAGGATTGTGTCTGGTGTAAGGGGCGTGTCCTCCCTTCTACTTGCTTCCCTAACCTGACTTGACGGTACAACCCATTCCAAGAAAACTAGGTACACAAATTACTGCTTAGCTACATTTAATTCCTACTTCGTGACAGACTTTTGTGAACGTTTTATTCTTATTTACACCGATAAAAAAAACGAAAGTAGGGTACGTATTTACACAGAAGCATTTGAGGTCTGTATTTTTTATTGGGGTTGTACCGCTGAAAGTAAACTCAACAAACAAAGTGTAAGGCCTCTATTTTCCTCTCCACCCCAGACACATTACTTCCTTGAGGATACTGTAATAACTTTCTTTTTTGTACAATATACTTATAGACATTATTGATTGAAGATTTTTAAAGCTAGGAGAAACTTTGAAGAACGAACAGGTAAAATCCTATCCATGAAAAAATCGTATTAAAAATCCGACATAAAAACATGTAAAATCAATCCTACAGTGGTTCAACATGGTCTCCGTGTTCCCACGAAGAAGATTGCCATAGGTCGAATTTACATTACTGTACTAGACATTTGCTAATAGAGTTGGTATTCTTATCTCAGCTGTTCTACATTCTTCAGCTACGTTGCCAAAATGTGCCAACACTTTAAGGAAATGATAGTAACTAGAAAGTCTATGTCCAACACCGCATTGTTATCGCCCACGTGTTTTGACCTTATCTACCCCGGAAGTAAAACAGAGGACTTTTATTTTTTTAATATTCATGTATTTTTATTGCCGACAGTATTTTCTTATTATAGAAATCGTGTCAGAAAGAGGAGTGCACAAATAAATATATTAAAACCGTTGTCATCATGTCTTTATAAAAAAATAAACAGTGCATAAAAATTGAACAAATTTTCCCACTCATCCATCACCAAAACCAGATAAAAACGAACTAAAACTAATCGTCACTAAAATTGTAATTTCTGTAGTTGTCGTTTAAAAAGTGAAATGAACGTAGTTTTAAAGTAAATATTTAAAAAAGGGCCTAATTTTGCTTCGCTTGTTACCATAAGCACGTCCTCAGGGTGTCGAATTTGATTTTTAAAAAATCGAGTTTTCAATGACCATAGACAAGGTTCATTTTTTGCCAATTTTTCCCTCCAGAATCTTAACATTTTTTCATTTGCGATGTGTACACAAGTTTGGGTCATTAATCCTCACATTTCATGAAACTGGTAGAACCGATTTTGAAACATTAACTATTTTATAGTAGTGACATGGTTGATATTTTTTTTTTCACACGAATCGGCATATTTTAGAAATATGGGAACCAATACGTTTGTGTCCTTAGAGGGACTACTACTCAGTACAGATTAAATAATAGGCCTACGTGACAATCACTTCAAATTAAAAGGGAGGTTCTCACATTCCCTCGCTTTTTAAATAAAACTCAAAATTCAGACACCTTACAAAATAAAACATATTGGTCGTATATCCGGGTGTTATCTGTCACAAAGTAAAAACCACCTTAGACTATCTCAAAATTGATACTCTTTCGATCAAAATGATTGTGAAATATGCAACTTTATTTTATTAATCACTATACATAATTTATAGTACATAGTACGATTTGATCTCTTAATAACCAATAAGATATGTGTGACATTAAGTGTTTATATCAGCTGGATTTAGTCACAGAATGCATGTATTATATAAACAGAACTTGACGCGTCGTCCGTGTGATCTTGTTATTACAGCTCGGTCGATCCAATTAGTCGGACAAACACGAGTAGCTCCACAACACCTCGCCGTTGCATAATTTAAGAAACAAACTCTGATAATGAATTATACCACGATTTTACCTGATTTAACTCTGTCATCGTTTCAATAATTCACATTTATAATTAATTGTTAATTTTATATAAATATATATATTTCATGGACCATCATTAAAAGATAGTAGGCCTATTCGATTTTTCCATAAGTTGATAACATAACTATATATATATTTATAGGCGTAAAACCTCATAGTAATCATCGCCTTTATAAAAACAACATAAAATAAATATCCCTAGCTCTTGAATACTCTAATAGCACAAGGGTCGGAAGAGAACAAAAGTTAATCAATGAAGGAAAGCTGAAACAGGGGGATTTCACCCAAGACTACTTGGGTGTAGATCCAGCTAGGGCCCTCGGGATTGCCCTTGACCTTGTTCACTAAAGTGAGCCCCAGAGGGCGATAACACGAATGTTCGTGATACAAACAAAATGACAAAGAGTTTTGGAGTAACCTATTTAGTTAATAAACTGTACAAAATTATTGCACAAACTTTCCCCACTTACTCACTCCCAAAAATAAACAAAAAAAAAACTAAAACTAAGTTACCAAATATGTAATTTCGGTAGTTGTCAATCAAAACGTGAAAATTAACTATGGACGCCATTTTTAAAAATAAAAAATAATATATATTTAGAACCTAAATCTTTGCTTGTGTCGATAAACACTACCTCAGCGGTGTTTTATTTACTTACTATTTTGCATACGGGTTTGGCTAATTAAAATACGAAAGTTGTAGAGCCGATTTTGATAAACTAACAACTCGGTATTTTTGGAGAGATGGTGAACAATACGTTTTATTTTTGTCCCCATAGGATGCATTTGAGCAAAATTTTAACACTATCTTTAGAGCCAATTTGGAGAAAATCGTAATTTTGTGATTTTTTACAGCTACCCCATAAATTTTGTATAAAAAGGTCCCGAGATATAACCAAAATAAATCGATATACCAAACTTCATTAAAATCTGTCCATCCGTTTGGATTAGAGAGCACTGTACATACAAATGACAGATATTTTTAGACTCAAGAGACCTTACAAATGGATAAAAACTCAAAAATCTCGACACCACAAAACTTTCCTATACTACGTGGCTATGTGATCAAGTGAAAACTACAAAACATCAAGACTATTACCGATTGCCCTATTATTACAATATGAATACACCTTTGTGTATCGTGATCTGCAAACCACCAATAATGAAATCGTATATTTGGCAACTTCTCAAACGTTCCATAGGTTCATTGGCTTCAGATAACGCCGTCTTCTCAATACAAACTCCGATGACAAATGCACGCTATGCGACGTTGCCAAGTCGTTAATAATTCCCTTTGTCCGTGTCAGGATGGCAAGGTACGGAATTAGACCATTTTATGCAAAAATTGTTCACTTCTTTGTGGAATTTTCTTAGAAACGATTTACAGTGGAACAGTCAATTTTGCAATACTGTAAGAAGGTTTTGTGTTACAAATCAAATATATTTGATTGACAAAATTTCATTTTTGGCAAGGCGATTAGCAAAAATTTCGAGTGAAAAAAAGGAAAATGCATGTGGAAGCCAACAAATAAGATTATCTGTATGCATTCTGATCAAACTTTGCTGGTGTATATAATTAACGGACACTAAAATGATTGAATTAATTGGAAACATCTATTTTCTCGTATAAACGTATCACGAAAGTTTAGTCAATATATTAGTAATGAAGATCTCCGAAGATTTGCACTGTAATACATTCAACAGTTGATTATTTCACTTTCTTGGACTCGGCATTTGGACACAAACATTTGCACGAAAAGCAAACCTTATTACCTTTCCTTAACAAACTCTAACAAAGGTAAACATAATAGTGTAAACGTCCGCCCTAGTGAATTGCACTAATTTGAATTCAAAAACTTCTTTTTAACATCGTCAAATTCTACTCTTAAGAAAGTCCATAGGCAACTTGTATAAAACCAAGTCTTATTATAGTACAATATTAATTGCAGACATGTCTCACTATGAGCTGAATGTCGAGGGGGGGGAGGTTGATGATGCATTGTCAGTGACAATAGACGTTCAATAAAATGCAAAGTCAAAGAAAAGATTTCACTTCGGAGGTGAAACGCTCAGTTATGTGCTGAGTCGAAAACTCGATGTCGAGTTGTTTGCGAAAGTTCCCTGAATCAAAAATAGTATTAGGACCAAAAGTGAAGCTCTTCGCTACAAACACAAGTTTAATGAGCGAGGATCGAAAAGCTTCTTTTGATCCAAGTGATGAACTATAAGAAAACAATTTTACAAAAACTAAAATGTTATAACCTTCAAATCGATGGTAACAGATGTTTTAACGGTTATTTACAATCGAGAGTAATGGTTGTTTTAAAGATGCTTTACAACCGTTAATTAATACGTATAAACGAAGTAACAGCTGATGACCTCGACCTCGGCTGATGTTTTTAGGTCCTAGGACTAAAAAGAACAACTTTAGCATCTCAATGCATGTGTTGAATTTGTGGGTTTGTGGGATGTGTAGTGGTTTACCCCCAAACCCGTGGACTGATTTTAATCAAACCTAGTAGCCTACTTGTACATTTTTCGATTTTTTTATTGTTCATATATTTGATAATTTAAGAATATGGGAAACAAAACTTATGAAAAAAACACAAAATACGATTTTTTTTCAAAATCGGTTCTTACGATTTTGATAAAAATTCTGCTCCAGTCTAAGGACCCAAACAATACGTATCTCTCTAAAAATTCCGGTAAAAACTCAAAAATATAATAACGGGGCTGAATCAAATACTTTATTTTTAAAAGCTGGCTCTACTAATTTCGCAAATTTTAAAGAAAATAAAGATTAATGACCACTCATTAAAATAAATTATATAATTACAAACACATGTTATAATTTCTCAAGTAAAAAAATAATACGGGTTCAGGAATAATTGTAAAAAACGAAAATGAACCTTAACAGCCTTCCGAACGATATTTTTGGTGAGTGTTAAGTTTTTAGTGTATTTGGTTTAGGTGATTGTTAGTAGGAAAGTTCAGTTTTGAATGACAAACTTGTTTGTTTATTGAAGACTTCCGACAGACACTTTATGTCCTAGTCGTAACAGTTGCCGGAGAATGCACCATTAATTTTTTTTCGAGTAAACACACTCCTTGACCTCGGTGTCCTACGGCAGAGCTTTGAACTTTATTGTTTGTGACTAATAACGTTCAGTTTATTGACTTGTTAAACCAGACCAGTTTTGTCCTGACCTATTTATAAACTATTTTATTTTGTATTCCACAACAAACAAAGTCCACTATTTAACCTGTAGTGTTTCTTTATTGTTTAAAGATTAAAAACCTTTCGGTCATCTTTTAAAAAAACATATAAAAAAAAAAGAAGAACAAAAATATAAAATAAGAACGCCTAGCTCTCGAATAGCATCAGAGTCGAAAAAGAAGAAGAGGTTACGAGACCTGATTGGAAAAAGGAAAAAGAAGGATCTAATCCAAGACTACATAAAAAACTGTGTACTGTAGTACCAGATAGGATCCCGATATTGCCAAGCCCGTACCTGTGACAATATTAAAGATGATGTTAACAAAAATATCATATTTCTATCTGTATTTTTAGATAAAAGTTTTGTGGAAATGTTATACAGTAGCATTGGGCGAGTTTGTTAACCGAAACTAATTTCGTCCTCCATTTGTTGATTGATCTCCGTTCATGGTCTCAGAAAACAGAAAAAGTGATTTCGACAAGCCGTCCGTCCGTATTCACGTCATCGTCTGTACGTATATTGAATAGAAACGTATTGACGTTCAGACAAATCAAACAGACAATGTCAAAATGGAGACCATTGTAAACATTTAGTTTTGTTCAGATTAAAATTCTGTATGTAATGGTACTAACTGCAACTCTCTACAATAACAAATAGTGAAGTTAGGGAGCGTAGAGAGTGGAATACACAACTGGGTTGTCAAGTTTAAGAAAGTAGTGGTATACACAATTACAAAAACCTATGTAATATTTGATAAGAAACATTAAAAGACCAACTGCTCCTATGATGAGGCTGGATAATTTGTTTTCACACTTGAATACTTAAACCACTAAACCTGCTACGGAACAACCCATCACCTTTAATCCACTACAGCAGCCCCATCCCCCAAGCCTCATTAATTCACCACGTCCTTGCCCACTTTCATTCCTGCTCACGTTGGCAATAAATACTCGTCTATTTGTACAATTGACTCGAATGGGCGTTCAATTTTACTTTCCCACATATACGTAATATAGGAAAAGTTATCTGAAGGGTCAAAAAATCGATGTCGAGTTCAAAAAAGTAAGTTGTGGAAGAATGTCTATCGTTTGCTAAGCCTAAACGCATGGACCGATTTTAATCTGGGTATATTTTTGTCCTGGAAGTAGCTGCCATAAGATAAAAAACACAAAGTAAAAAAATTTCTCAAAATCTGCTTTAAAGGATTGTGTCAAATTTTCCTCGAACAATAGCCTCTAATGATCCAAACAAAATGTGGGTCGTCAAGTATTTATTTAAAAAAAAAAAAAAAAAAACTAATAAAATCGGGTGCTTAAAATACTAAATTCTCCAAATCGGCTCTACCGATTTCGTTCAAATTTTAGTGAGTTTAAAGACACAAACCCGAGTCAAAATTTCAAGTAAAAATTAAGGTTCAGGAATAATTTACCAAAATAATTAATCTTGACCTTCGTTATTAAACAAATACCGGCATAAGGGTTTAGACCCTTATATAAATATTTTGTTCAAAGACAGCATCCATGGTTCATTTTCATTTTTTGATTGAGAACTCTACCGACATAACATTTTTGGTGACGAATAGTTTTGATCCGTTTTTATTTCGGTTAGTGGACAGTTTATTTTTTAGAATTTATTAAACATTTAAAGGCATATTGTTTGACAGAGGAAGGATTTTGTAGTCTCATTTTTTTTTATTTTTTATTTAAGAACTAGGAACGATTATTTTATTTTAATTTTTGTTTCTTAATTAAGTATGTAGCCTATATCTTCATTTGTATAAGTTTAAAGGAAAGTATGGCTGTTCTACTTAAACAAGTACAAAAACCATATAAAATAAAATTTTCCTGTACGTAGACCATTCATATAAATTTCAACTTTCTAGATTCAATCAAGGTCAACATTTCTATCCTGTACACCTATCAATTTAGCCAAAAGGACAAAAAACGAAAGTGTGAACAAATGAAGACATTAATTTTAGAACAAATGATTTGTACGGCTGAGTGAATGGTGGTAGGCCATTCTCAGAACTAATTTACCTCATTATAGTTTGCTTCTT